>PVHX01008987.1:62183-79565 GCA_004024805.1 Geosciurus inauris | reverse complement strand
GATGTACTAAATTTCAAACTACAGTAATTAAGCCAAGGTGGCACCAGCACTGACAAATGCACCAATAGAAAAGAATCAAAAAGTGAGAAATAGACCCACAGAGTTACTGATAAGTGAGTAGGGAGTCGGTACACTGTGCTCTCTTATTTTGAGATATTTAAATTTTTTATAGTTACAGGTTTTTAAAAATTGAGTATAAAAGCAAAATAACAAGAAGAAAAGAACAAGTTATCAAATGGACGTTAAGATAAGGAATACTGGATGAAGGAGTGGACAATCTCCTCGATGACATTTCTGAAGTAAATGTACTGCTAGAGCTTCTAAAGATGCTGTTCAGTAATTTCATGAGGGATTCATTAAGATTTATGCATTTTAATTCCTGTAATATATCCTAATTTGTTATCTTTGAATGCAAAATTAAATCCAATTCATTTGAAATTTGATTTTTAAATAATTAACATATTCTGTATCTCTGGATTCCAAAGCTTGTTATGTGTCCAAAAGTCTAATATTGATCAAGAAAATTTAATAACCTCAAAATTTGTCTTTGTTTTCGTCCATGTTTATACATACCTGGTTCCTGTGTTTCCCATCTTGCTGTAAATCCTCTTCCATTACTCAAATGGTCAGAATAGAGATGAAAATAGAGAGCATTGTCACTGCTGAGGAGTTCCTGAAGGGGCCTGGTGCCACAGAACTTTCCAAGTGGAAAGGCTGCAGAGGAATCTCCATCATGAATCTGAAGAAACTCACGCGGGCAATTGTTCACCAAGTCTAATTGGAAAAAAGTGAAAGTGATACGCAGAACCTAAAAATAGAAAAATCATAATATTTTCTTTTCATTTTCATTATTTTAGAATTCATATATCTACCATTTCTTAATTATACATCAATATGTATAGTGATTCTACAAATTAAACGACTTGTATTAAAAATTGCTAAGACCAAACTTCAATTAATATCAATATATATCAAAAAATCTTTGAGGAATGTTAGTTGCCCTGATTTGATCATTGCACATTGTATACAAATATCAAATTATCATATTGTATCCATAAATATGTACCAATACTATGTATCCGTTAAAAGCAACAGATTTACTTAGATTTTATTAAACTGTGAAATATATCAAATAAACCACTTCAAATGTATGTCTGACAGTGTTTCCAAATGAGTATAATGAACTGTTCATTTGAAAAATCTGTGAATTAAGTTGAACTAATATTGCCATGCTTAAGAAGCTATACTGTAATCCTCTGAATAACCTATGGAGTATACATATACATTCTTCATTCCCCTTCAGGGATGATGGGACCGTGGGAGTCTCAGACATATAGCCCAGACTGATGTACTTAGGTGTAGGCTGAGTAGGCACAGGGCAGACAGGCATAGAGTCTGTGAGTCTTCAGGGGTTGGATATCATGAAAGGATGATCAATGCCAACAATAGAGAATGGAGACAAGGTAATATGAAAAGTACTGGGCATACAAGTAGAAGAGAATAAACATGAAAATGTATCTCTGAGGTAAAGTACTAGAATGCACAGACTTCAAATATAGTAATACAATGAATAAAACATAGAAGATTTTGTATTGACAACCTCATTTAAAATAAATAACCAAAAAAGACTGTACAATTTAATTTTCATCAGAGCCTAAAATCACATGTGTTCAGCTAATAAGAATTTCAGGAGATTTTTAAAATTCTATGTAAGGGCATTTTAAAGATATTATCCATCATTACATCATTTCATGCAGTGAAACAATTTAAATGATAATCAAATAAATGTTGATTAATTGAACTATCTTGGTTTGTACGTATTTTCCACTATATTAGATACATTATTGTGGGAGAAGAAGATACAAAACCACAACAATCAGGGGAAAAAACAGGATGATTTACAAATCGGTAATAAACATATTTAAAATTTTTCACATAAGAACTTCTCCTTGAAAAAAAAAGTATTTTCAATGTCAGGAAATAGAATTAATGAAAACTAAATGGAAGGAAGGAAATTCACATAACATACCCACTGGGAAATTTGTTTTGGAATTTATTCTATTGTGGGGTTACCAAACCCCAAAGAAACCTTCCTCCTCAAGGGAAAATAACATTTCTGACCCCTTTACAATGTCCTCTGTGATATTAGTCTGATGGGAAATATAAACAGAATTTCAAGGGAAAATCTTATCTATTCAGATATAACGCTTTATTTTAACGAATCCAAGGTTTGATTGAGAAATAACTACTTAATTAAGTAATTGATGTTGGGTATAATAGCACAAAAAACCTTGGGCTCAGATCTTTATTTTAAGAGTAAAGTATTCATGCAGCTTCTCAGGGTCACAAGCTTTGAAGCCAAATGGCCGGAGGTTGAGTCACTGCATGCCACTTACAAACCACATGGTTCTGGTTGAATTTTTCAACTGCTCAAGGCTGTATTTCCTTATATTTAAAAAATGAAGATAATAATTCCTGTCTTTAAGGTTCTGGAAGTTTAAAATGTGGTGATGTATATGAAGCAGGTAGCATAGTGCTTGGCACAGAGACATTTGATTTTTTAAAAAAAGCCATCTTAATGGCTTAATGGGTATTGCATACTAATCAATAACCACTATTTTGCATAATAATCAATATAATACTAATATGAGTGGTCATCTTCAAACAGTACTGTCTCAGTACCAACTAGACTTTACAAATTAACTGCTGGCCTGTTGTTAAGTAACCCAATGTGGAAAATCATTCATTACCGAAGTATGCACTTTTGAACCAGATAAACCTGACTTTGAAATTCAACTATTCCAATTACAAGCTAAGCAGTGCTGGGGGTGGGAGAACTTTACATAGCTTCTCTTACTTTCCATTATTTCATCTATAAAATAAGGATATTATTACTTATTTCAAAGAGTTAGTGTATGATTAAAGAAAGGTTGGGAAATATCTAGCACAAATCCTGGCACTAGTATTCAATATATGATATTTGAATTATCATTATGTTTATTTTATGTATTATATATTCAAATATTACAGTACATACTCTAATATGCAAATGAAACTGCATTTGGGCAGGAAATACTGCATTTACCTTTTGCTCCTCTGTTCGGATAACCCAGAAGCAGTTAACATCATGAACATAGCCAGCGTCGGGGCTCTTGTAGTTGATTGTTCCAGTCATCCCTGAGAGAGATTCTCCACAGACTGCAAAGAGAAAGATGAAGAACTGTGCTTTTAAGAGACTCCTTAAAGGAAGAGCCCAGGTAACTCTAGTCTATCATCCCATTCCCTCTTCTCTGCCCCCTTTTCTGTTGACACACAAACTCTCTTATTCAAAGTCCAGTTTACCATCACCTTCTCTGCAAATCTTCTCCAAGAACCTGCCTTGACTGATTTTCTTTGGCTCCCATTCTATACCTCTATGAAACTTGACTTAACTTCACACAGTGTAGTTCATAGCTTCAGTTCTGGTATCTTTTCTGCCATTTGGGTTAGTCTCGTCTCCTCAACTAAAAGGTAAGGAGATTAAGAAGTGGAGGCAACGTTTTATGCTTCCATATTTCTCCACTGGGACCACCACTGTCCTAAACACCTGGTAACATCTCATCAATGTGTCGATCCAGAATCAGGAGTAATAAGTGAGGGATGGAGTAGTCAGAAGGGTCTTTATGAAGGCATTATAATGGAAGGAATTCAGGGAGGGTTGTGGGAAGAAACCTCCCAAATAAAAAAACAAGTGGAAATACTCATATAGCACATGGGGTCAGGCAGCCAGAATGATGTCTGATTTAAACAAAAGTATTTCTAGGGAACTAGTAAAAAATGAGTTTAGATGGATAGGGTGGAAGTTCGTTTTAGAAGATAATTGAAAAACAATCCCAATTTCTACTTAACAGGCAATGAGGAACCAGTGCATATTCCAGAGAAGGAAAGTGATGTGATTACTTGTAGCATTTTAAGGAAATATGATGACTCCTACATGAAAAATATTCTCTTAGAAAACTAAAATACCTTAGCATAGTTTTGATTCAGAAAAGACAGAACAAAATGGTAAATACTAATTTAATTCTTTGGAAGAAAACTTCTTATGATGAAATTGAGGTTATATAAATATTTGCCTTATCAATCTTACTTCTACAAAGAAAGATTTAGTTCTGAGCAACTGGAGAAGAAAATTGGTCGATTCAGAGAATCTTCAGAAGATACTTCTAAGCTGTCAGTACCTGTAGTATAAGAAGACCATACCTTGCTGGGGAATCTGACACTGAGGTCCAGTCCAGGAACTTGTACATTCACAACTGAAAGTATTAATGCCATCAATACAAGTTCCCCCATTCCCACAAGGGTTGCTGGAACACTCATTGATGTCTTCTGTGCAGTTGACACCAGCCCAACCTGGGTCACACTGACAAAAATAACTAGATACTGTGTCCTAAGGAGAGAGGGGGGGAAAAAAGAACAATACCATAAAACAAATGCTATACAATAAAATGAAATCAACCCAAATAACAAAGAAAAATGACATTACAAAAAATACTCAACAAGACTTGAACCATATTAAGTATTTTCCAGTAGCCCAACTTGTTATTAGTAAGTTTAAATGGCAATTGCTAAGTATAAGTAGTCATACTTATTTGGATCAAACTGTAGGCTTTGTAAGTCACTGCAAGAAAAAATTAATGGATTGTTTTTCCTGGGAACTAAAGCTACTACCTACCTTTCATCCAAGTGTTATTCAAGGTTCCTTATCTTAAGCTTCAATCATTGTCTTGAAACTCATAGATTAATGTAAAATATGTTTTCTAGAAGTGAATCTAAAATTATTTTCAAGTACTCTATTTCCCCATGAAGAACAAAGGACTCACTATGCATTGTCCATTTAAACAGGGGTGACTTAGGCAAATATTACTGAGTTGCACACATCCATTTGGTCCATAACCACTTCCAGTATATCCTGGGAGACAAGTGCAGAGTGGTAGAGAACCTGTTCAGAAATTAAAAATGGGAGAGTAAATACAAGCATCTTGCTCCATTCAAGTGCAATAACTAAATACAGGTTCTGGTGTCTAGATAAGAATCCACTCATGTCAAGTCTATATATTCCTATGGACAAAGAAGAAAATATTATAATCTTTATTTTTCTGTTTTTTGAATTAAAATTCAAAGACATAAAATGTTTTCAGTGCTTCATATGGATTAACACTAGTACTGTTTATTCACATATCAGATTGTTCTGAGCTGTGTACAGATGAGAGATACAGTAAGAGAAGATGGGAATTCCTGATCATGGAGGGGTTATCAGCAGAAAATAAGATGCCTCTGTGCTCTCTGTTGAAAGCACTAATTTAATCCTCTCAATATCCCTCTAACAGGTGCTATTATACCTATTTACATCTTCACAAATGAGGACAGAGCACAGACAGGTTGTCCTGACCAAGGCTACATAGCCTAAATGTGGAGGAACCCAGAGCACCTGTACATGTATGGTGCCTACACCATACACTACATTGCACAGAAGTAGAATTTGATTCACATATTCCCAGTTAGGTGAACATGCAGATTTTATGTTGCCAGTTTTACCCAGGCTACCCATCACTAAATGAATTTGAGGCTTTAAAGAATGTTTGCAGAGGGTTGGGGTGGTGGCTCAGTGGTAGAGCGCTTGCCTAGCAGGCGTGAGGCACTGGGTTCGATCCTCAGCACCACATATAAATAAATAAAAAATAAAGGTCCATCAACAACTAAAAAATATTTTAAAAAAAGAATGTTTGCAGAAACACTGCAGGTGGAAGGTAATACTGTAACATAGCAAGTAGGAAATCACCAAAAACTTCTTCCACACTTCTTAATGAGTTCTTCATTTCCATGTTACAAAACAAAACAATGACAAATTCAGTGGGTTGAGGATAAACTTAATCAAAAGGATTTAAAGAGATGGAATCTATTCTAACGTGAATCAATATTCACTGTTAATTACGATATACGTAAGATAATAGCTAAAGACAGGGTGAGAGTATCATAGGATCTTCATGGGTTTCTTCTGCACTGTCATTCTTTTTGATACTCATCCTAATATTTTAGAAAATTTCACTAAATTTCACATCTAGAGATTTCCAGATTTCTTATTCAGTAGCAAAAAGTCATATCTCATTGAAGAAAACACATGTTCTTTCCATTGTTGTAAAATAGTTGAAATAACACATGGAAATCAATATGGCAATTAACTTAAACATATTCCTTCATTAACAAATACTATTGGGATAAATAGCAAACCTTGCTGAAAATTAAAGACACAAATAAATTATGCAATATAACAGATTTACAACCTAACAGTTGATGATATAAATGTGTTTCACATTCTCAATTTATATTATTTGCAAGAGTGTTTTAATAATAAAATATTTATCTTTTTAAAAATAATTGTCTAGAGATGTATTCTTTATAGTTAATTACTTATTTCAAAAATATTTACAGGAGGAAAATGGAGTAACTCACTCCAGTGCTGCTGCCGTTTTGCCTAGACATTTTTTAAGGTTCCTGGGATAAACCTAGAGGTTGCAGTGAAAAAGATCAATTTAGTTGGATGTGGTGACACATGCCTATAATTCCAGCTCTTTGGGAGGCTGAGGCATAAGAATCATAAGTTCAAGGTCAACCTGAGCAACTTGGCAAGAGCCTGTCTCAAAAATGTTAAAAAAAGAAATAAAAACTTCTAGGGAAATAGCTCAGTAGTAGAGCACTCCTGGGTTCAATCCCCAGTACTGAAAAAAAATCAACTTAAAAGTATGTAAAGTGCTACTTAGGGTCATCCACTATATGACTGTATTCTATATGAAAAAGGAGTTACCATTGTGTCTATTTTAAGCTTATCAAGTGTATAGACTCTTTTAATCCTCTGAAGAATCCTGCAAGGTAGGTACTGTGATTATCCCTATTTCACAGAACTAAAGCACAGAGAGATTAAATGTCCTGATTAAGGGCACACAATTAGAATATGGTAGAGCCAAGAAGAAATACAAGTCAATAAATTATGTTCCTAAACATATCAGCATGCTGTTTGCTATCTAATAAGCATTTAGTTGCAAGTATATGTGTATGCATACACATGTACATACCAACATACACACACATATATTCTTATCTATATATACATATTTATAACAAGTTAATAAAGAAAAGAATATTTTGAAGTAGCAAGAAATATACTGTATTATTTAAAAAATAAATTCTATCCATTTGGACAAAAACATCAAGGCAGATTGCTATTTGATATCATAAAAATACAAATTCTAAAAATACCGAAGATCTTAATGCAGGGGCTGAGGTTGTGGCTCAGTGGCAGAGCGCTTGCCTTGCATGTGTGAGGCACTGGGTTAGATCCGCAGCACCACATAAAAATAAGTAAAACAAAAATAAAGACACTGTGTCTACGTATAACTAAAAAATATTTTTAAAAAATCTTAATGCAGACAACATATAAAAGTATAAAAGAACATGTACTTGACTATTGTTAAAGGCTCAGTAAGATAGGTCTTCCTAAATATGACACCAACAGGAGAAATAACAAAAGATTTATTTTTTCAACTATATAAAAATTTTAAACTTCTTAAATAGAAAATACCACCATAAAACTAAGAGAACATGCCCAGAAAAAAATACTTGTAAAACATAAGACACACAATGAGCTAATGACCTTACATAATGAAATTTTACAAATCAATAAGGAAGCAAATGAGCAAAAGATATGGACAAACTAGAAAAAGGGCTAGTAAAATATGAAAACTATTAATTATTAGGAATCCAAAGGCATTGATGAAAATAATGGGAAACTAATTTGGCCTATAAAATTGACCAAGATGAAAAATGGTAATATCTATTGTCAAAGGGAGAGTAAATGTATATTTTCATGTAGTAAATATATTTTTATGTACTATTTGTGAGTATATATAATAATACAATATCTCTCAGAGATATTGTTATAGGAGGTGAATCCTCATTTATGCAGCACCACAGACAGTGAATCACCCTATATCCATTTTCCCCTTCACTAATAATGAACACCTTATTTCAGCTGATTCACAAGGGCTGAAACAAAAACTACACTTCCCAGACTCCCTTTGCAGCAGGGTCAGCCATGTGGCTCAATTCTAGCCAATGGCACGGAAATGGAAGAGGCCTTTAAAGAGAGATGGCCTTTCCTTCTTCCTCCTTTCTTCTTTCCTGCTTGCTGAAATATAGTCATGAATTAATTGGGTGGCTTAATTACCTTGGGAAATAATTCCTAAATTAAAGCAGATTATTAAAGCCTGATTGCATTTTTTAAAAATCCAAGTGCATGGGCTGGGGTTGTAGCTCAGTGGTAGAGCGCTTGCCTCGCATGCGTGAGGCCCTGGGTTCGATCCTCAGCACCACATACAAAGCAATAAAATGAAGACATTGTGTCCATCTACAACTAAAAAAATATTAAAAAAAAAATCCAAGTGCACGGTTTTATGACGTGGATTAATTTTGGGTTTGATGTTCAAGAATCAAAATAAGAACTTTGTGGACAGATTTTGTTTTTAAAATGTTGACTTGATTTGGAGGGTTATAGTAATATACCCAAGGACAAAGAGAGAGATGAGTCATTACCTAGAGCCGAGGAGCAGGATGCATCTGGGTGGCAGCCTCCATTATTGATCAAGCAGATGTCAATGGGAGTGCACACTCTTCCGTCACCTTCATACCCTGATCAAAGCAGAGCAAGGTGTGAGAAACAATGTCAAGGGTAGGGGAGAAAGAATGCCAATCTTAGAATCAGGTACCCTGAAGTTGCCAACCAGAAATCTTCTGCCATCAAAACAGAAGATATAAATATGAAGTGTCATCAATAAAATATTATAATTGAGAAAAAGAGTGACAAATTAGTAAACTGACTTCTTAAATAATGTTCTAGGTTGATTCTAATGAAAAATGTATATAAAAATATGTACATATATTGCTGTTTTCTATTGATATTTAAATTTTTTTTAACTGTTTCCTATAGTGTAAGTAGGCTAATGTGTCTTGAAACACCAAGTTAAATGAAGTATTCTGTACTATTCAGTTTCTTTTCTTAGATAGAAATCATATTTATTTATTTTTATTTTTTTAAAATTGTACATGGACACAATACCTTTATTTATTTATTTATTTATTTATTTATTTATTTGTTTGTTTATTTATGTGGTGCTGAGGACTGAACCCAGTGCCTCACACAGGTGAGGCAAATGCTCTGCCACTGAGCCCCAACTCCAGCCCAGAAATCATATTTCAAATACAGCACAAGATTCTACTTTCATGTATATGTGTTGGTGGTAATGACAGCAGAAAATCTGACGCAGTACCTGGTGGACAGCCTTCACAGTTGAAGGATCCTGGTGTGTTCACACACGTAACAAGTGGAACCAAAGAACAACCACCATTGTTTGTCTCACATTCATTGATATCTTGACAATCATATCCATTTCCATGCCAACCTAGAAAAACAAGATGTGAAAGGTTAGCTCTGTACATAAGTCAACAACAAAGAAATACAAAGATTTAAAACATTAAAAACCTACTTTACTAAAAAAAAAAAAAGGAAAATTAAAATGAGATGTACCTGTCGGATTGGGGGAAAAAAAAAGCCATTTTAAATTCTTAGAATCAAATTCTGGCAAAGTTGTGGACAAATAGTGTATTCTTATATACTGTTAGTTGGATGTTAAATTAATGTAACCAGTTTGGAAAGAGATCTGACAGTATTCATTAAAATTTTTAAACATATATGTTCTTTGACTAAGAATTCTTCTTGAAACTTATTCTATGATGGTAAAACTACCCGATATATTAAAATGTAGGTGAGAAGATTTCTACTTCAGCATTGTTTAACAGGAAAAAAAAGTCAGTGGTCAATAGGGACATTGCTGAGTTCCTCATGACTCATCTGTACCACTGACTACTAAAAATGATTTTAATAGTATGCATGCCCTGTATTACATACATGTGCACACACATATGGAAATAATTTTCCATGCATATTTTAATTGCAAAAACCTCATTTTATAACAACATGAAGAGTTGGAATCATACTCCCAATTAGCAAAATAATGGATTAAAAACCTGTGTATTCTTTTCAAGTGTTTTTAAGGAAAATGTATAACTAATTTTATCAGAGGAATGAGGTGAAAAGTAAAGAGAATATTATTTTTCTTCAGTCATTCCTGTTTTATTTCATTTTGATAATGTTTGTAATATTACTTTTTAAAATTTTTTTTTTAGTTGTACACCATGTCTTTATTTTATTGCTTTGTAGGTGGTGCTGAGGATCGAACCCAGGGCCTCATGCATGGGAGGCAAGCGCTCTACCACTGAGCTACAATCCCAGCCCCTGTTTGTAATATATTTATAATTCAAGTTATCAGAATTATAATAATGTTTTAAAATTTTAACCTTTATATTTGGTCTAAGTCAAGTCCCATTTAAGAATCTACCTAAGAAAACTGTCATGTTTGTGAGTAATTAAATGAGTGCACAGAGAAAAGTTGGAAGAAAATGCACACCAAAATTAATGGCAGTCCTCAGAGTGATAAGACTTTATGTACTTTTTTCTGCTTTCTTTTCATATTTTTGTAGGTTTCTTCATATTTTGTAAGCATCCTATATTACTTTAGTATTCAGGAAATTTTAGGGTGAACATGAAAACAAAAACTATCATTACTTTTTTTCCCTCCAATAATAAAAAGAATGTAAGAACGTTCTTTTACATTCTTAATACTGCTTATCCTCCAACTTAAATAATTTGGTTTTCAGTTGTTTTAAAGAATAATTATTGGTAAATCACTTTCAATATTGCACTTATTTGCAAATTTTAACATGCCCTCAAGAACTAAGAGGGAAAATGCCTTTATGTTTCTTTCAGGTGTTACAAGCTCTAAAACTACAGCATGCAGAAAATCACTAAAACCAGAAGTCCCTAAGTGAAGTGGTCAACCTGTCTGTGTGTGTTGGGGGTGGTGGGGATCCCTTAGTGAGACAGAGTAATGGAGTATTCAGCAGCTCAGCTCAGATCCAGAATCTGGCTGGTCTGGGTTTGAATCCTGGTTACTTATAAGCTACAGAATTTGGGGAAAGTTATTTAACAACTCCAAGCCTCAAGTTCTCATAAATGTGATTAATACTAATTATGTGATTAATACTAAAAATGTGATTAATACTAATTCCTACCATGACTTGTTTTTGTTGTGGTTGCAAGAATTAAAACAATAATTGTTCATATTTATTTACACAGTGCCTTACTGATACTTTCATAAAAGAATGGCTGCTAAGATGATAATCTGTCCTCTACTTTCTAAGAACACCCAGGGAAAGAGGCCTTGGAAACTCCCTACAGCCTGGTCAATGGCTTCCAGAGTGCCTAGCACTGCATTTTGCTCATAGTAGGTGCCCTAAAAGTATGTGCTGAGCAGGTATGATCCCATACAGTTAGAGAGGATCTTGGAGGAGAGCGCACATGTATTCAGCAGCTCAACAAAAGGCCTTCCCTGGAGATTGGTGTCTGTGGGGCTATGATACAGCTGAGCATCCTCATTTATACCAAGGTCATAAGTTGCTCAAAGGACACACTCAGGCAAGAACTACTGGACCGTAGTGGAGACAGAGTTACTCAAGTTTGCAAACATCTGATTGGTATGAAAGATAGGACTATTGTACTTGTCCCTTGACCACAAGTCTAGTCAATTGATGGCCTTGGCAATAGAACTTTAGAACTTTTAAACTCTGTAGCTAAGGCTGGCCCAAAGTTTGACTCTAGTACAGTTTTGGACAAATATTACACCTCGATTGTACAAAGGTTACAATAATATGATAGTCTCAAGCAAAAGTTAGTAAAACCAGATGTTCAACTAGATTCAAACACCTCCTAAGAATGGTCTTCATATTGCACATCAGTAGTAGAAGTAAATTGGTTCCGGTGCCTTGCCTGCCAGGCATGCACACCCTAGCATATGGTCCTAAGAATGTACCTGTTGGACAGGCTCCACAGTAGAAAGAGCCAGGAGTATTGAAACACTGTGCAAGTTCTGAACAAGGCGAAGGCTGGAAGCTACACTCATCTTTATCCACCATGCAGGAGACACTGTTGGACCCAGTTGTCCACCCAGCTTCACAGATGCAGGTGAAGTTGGCCTGGCAAGATGATAATAGAGTAAACAAAAACAATCAGGAAAAGGAGCAAGAGAAGCCTTTGAAAATCTTACCAACCCCGGACTGTTTATGATCTAACATTCATTGCCATCAAGCCAATTGAGTGGCTTCTCTTTTTCTTCCCCTATGATTTCAGCATTTAGACTAAACCATGGAAAAAAAGGGAAACATCTTTATTTCAGAGTAAGAGACTCCTATAATTTATCTCCAAGAGGCCAGGGAAAGAGCAACAACAATCAAGAACTGCAAGTCAATATAATTAAAGTCAATGCACACCCTGCTATGATTTTTAGAAGGAAAAACACCAATGTAGGCACAGACCTTGGAAAATAAGTTCTATTTGTTTCCTTTCTGAAAGTCTATTCTTTCCTTCCCATCCTCCCCCTACCCACCCTCCCCCACCACACCACCATTGGAAGAAAGCTTTTTCCATCATATGAACAGGAATAAAAAACAGAACTTAAAGTTCCAAAGTTCTTCTAAGCAGCCAAACTGGCCAGGATTGGGGGTCAGGCATAGAGGGATTTCAGAGATGTAGACTCATAGAATCTGTAGCAGTAAAGGAGCTTAGGGCCAGAAAAATCCAGATTCAAAATTACATGCCACGGACAAAACTGATCCTTATGTGTTTCCATGTCTTGTCACCATTAAAACCCACAATGCCAAGGGAAGGTAATAGCTCAGAGAGACTCATAAAGGAATCATAAAAATTTAGTATTTTATATAATGAAATCTTAAACATCTGGGTCCAGTTTTCTGAATATTTCATCTTCTCTCCTTGCGTGTGCCCTGTTAATGAGCAGGAAATGACTTCCTGTCTGCAGTTCCATTGGGCAGTAGTCCTACACAGTCAGCGCAGGATAAAGAACTAACAGCTGTGGCTTCCACAAGGAGTCATATCTGGGAAAGAGACCCACCTCTCCAGGTCGCACTCGGTCTAAATCTTCACAGATGCCATGGCCACAGCGCTCCTGAGAGCCCCCTTCGCAATCATTATATTTGAAGGCACACTGGGGTCCGTATGTTTCAGGTGTGCATTTACAACTGTTGATGACACAAGAAAACAATGCCAGAGACTGTGCTTCAGTCTCTTAGCATCATATTTAAAGAAAAAAAACAAAACAACACTCAAATTGCAAATTGATGATATTAACATTGAATCATAACACAGTAATGCAGATTGACAGGCTGGAGCCCCTGGAGAAAATCACTATTCTGCTCCAAGCAAAGATTTATTAACTGTGTTATCTTCACAAATTTAAAGTATTAGAGAATCATGACTTAATATCACACAAGACTCCCTGTACAATTTTTCTAGTACCAAGTCATCAGACAGCACTTTTAAAGGTCAGACATCTATAAACCATGGGCGATAAAGTCTGTTTCAAGAAGGGAAATGGGAAACCAGCAAGTTTATGCATCATCCATTCTGCTGGACCTTCCAGGAAGCCCAGGTGACATTGACTAAGCTAATGACTCCAGAATGCTCTCTAGGTTGGTAAAACTGCACATGCACTATGACATCCATATCTGAGTCTATGATGATTACTCTTATATTATAAAGGGTGATAAGTCTTCTATCCATAAAAGATGTACTCAATGTAGTGACATTTCTTTCATAGTCACATTTTAACTCACAACAAAATGTGATCATTATATGATACCTAAGCTACCAATGAGCATTTTGTTACTAGAGATTTCAGACTGATAATGATCAAGTAAAGAAAGTTGCTTAAGACATTATTGCTCTTAAGGTTGCTGAGTTAACTTTATATCTGCACTGAAGCCTTAAAGAGAACTTGTGAGGTAGGAACATGGGAGTTGGGGAAGTGGAAGGGACAGAGGAGTCACAGAAGCCTAAGTTTATTCACACACATCTGAAAACATCTGAGGGAGTGAAAGAGCCCAGAGGTCACCATTTGTCAGACTCCAGCGGCATTGGCAGAGAAAGCCCTCCTGAAGAGAATCCCTCAGTTCCAGGGCACTTAGACAAGGAAGACGGAGCCCCTGCAGGGCCATGCTTGCGTCTGTGCCTGGAAACAGGATCTGGTTTCTGAGTGTTCTGGAAAAAGGGCCATTCTACAAGGTGAAGAAACCCTTTTAACAATACCCACTGAGGTTCAAGGAGCTCAGCTAAGATCCATAGACGACATATGAATGACAGGGCAGGAAATTAGCTTGGCTGTTTGAGAGGATCAAGAGCCACACCCCGGGGACAGGATGTGGCATATGCATGACGGGCTGTGTAGAAACAATTGCTGTGGTGATGTCCTTGGTCAGTTTCTAAGAACAGATCAGTGAACATGGCCAGAAGTGTAGAATAAGACTGTGGGGAACAGTTTCCACACGCTCAATGTAGGATTACCAGGCTTAGCAAATAAAAACTGAGGATGCCCAGTTAAATTTCTGAATTGCGGAAAATTGAATATTTTCATTATAAGTATGAGCCTTGCAATTTACAACATCATATGTATTTATATGAAAGCTATTTCATTAATAAATCACATTTCCGAGTATTATAAGATTGTTTTTCTCTTTAAGACAAGGTCATAGACGAATGACAATAAATGATTAAACTCAAGGAGAAAGTCAGTTGTTCATTCCCTACCCATAGCTACATATCTTCCCCCTCATCATATTTCTATACTTTTCCTCATATGTTCTATTCCTTTTCTTTTTCTCTTTCTCGTATTTACATAGAATATCCTTACAGAGAACTTAACTAGATTTACATTTCATATACATTTGAGCATTTGATCCAACTGCCTTTATTGCTGAAACTATTTCCACACCACACCACACACCTGCAAATTTTTTTAAAAAAATCTTAAAATCAATTATTATTGGCTTTTCCAATCTAGCTTCTTTCTTTCTTTTCCCTTTTCTCTTCCTTGCTAAGTCTATTTTCTCGGTATGAGAGATCTGTCTGGGAACCCCTGGGATAAGACATTCCTGGTTTAAATCCTGATCAAACCTGTTAACTGTTCTGCTCACACAGTGTACTAATTCACACATGAGCATTATGTTCTGGTATGTTCTTCTCTGTAGGAAGTGCTCAAAAATTGTATTTATCTTATCACTAAGCACTTAACAATGGGTAAATGACTTAAGATTTCAGTGGAGATTCTGGTCAAGGACCTGTAGTTGAATCCTCTTTTTCTCTCTTCCTTCTCCCTTGCTATTGTCACAGAGTCATGAGTGAATCTTAACCCTGTAGACCTCCTTTCATTTCAATTTAGATAATGTGACAAGATAGGAGGGACAAGGGAAGCCAAGCAGACCATAGGCTTCTCTGATGTGATCTCAAGAAAAGTATTTTAAATCCCGTTTTACAGACACATGCTGCCTTTGGCCACGGAATTAATGATTGATAGAAGATAAACGAAAACCCAGGTATGCATTACTCCTGCACCATTATTTTTCCCCGTTACATTTCTATGTTCTGAAGGTGAACTTAGTATGAAGACTTTGCATTTGTTTATGTCTTTTTAACACAAAAGTGTTTGCATGAAAAATGTATTTTCAAGGTGATTTGATATGGCCTTTAAAGAAAAAGAATAACTAATTATATACTTCCTACATGAAAATAAAATCCATGTGTATATTTTAAAACTACCTTAATACTACTCTTGTCTTAGTTATTAGTTACTGATTGGTCACTGAAGCCACCTCGTAATAACCATTTATTGCAAATTTGGTTTCAGCAGAATAAACATAGGCTTTTCAGACTTCAAAAAATATTACAAGTGCATTTGACAATTGAGATGATGTCAAATATCCTTCCATATTCATAGTTTAGCTTGTGTTGGAGTCCATTATCAATATCAATATGCTGACTAACTGAAAGAGATAATAAGTTTAATACTTAACTACCACCTGAGCTAAAACTAGATTATCCTTATCGTTTAAGCTTGGCATGTTTAAAAATCCACCACTGATATGAATGAAAAGAAAATATACTAATCATCATCATGGTCCTGGAGAACAAATGCAATTCGTTTTATATTTTCTTTTTTCCTAAAAAGCCTTTCAGATCTGAACCCTAAGTATATAACATACACCATCTATGGGTGGCAGGTTCATACCCCAAGGGCTGTCTTAAATCCAAAGTAAGCAGGGAAACAATAAGAATCAATTCTTAGCCGGGCGTGGTGGCTCACGCTTGTAATCTCAGTACTTAGGGAGGCTGAGACAGGAGAATAGTGAGTTCAAAGCCAGCCTCAGCAACAGCGAGGCGCTAAGCAACTCAGTGAGACCCTGTCTCTACATAAAACACAAAATAGGGCTGGGGATGTGGCTCAGTACCCCTGAGTATCCCTAGTATCGAAAAAAAAAAAGAATCAATTCTTCACAATAAAGAGGCCATAATAATATCGAGAAGTGGCAAATACTATTCTGTTAGCTTTCTGAGGCAACTGGGGCTAAGACCTCAAGTCCCAAGAATGAGTAGAAATGGATAATTGTCTATAATTTTCTTGCTCTTTTCTCATTACTTTATAAAATAATTTTTGCCAAAAATTTGCCTATGAAAAGAGCTTCCAATTAATTAGTATGTGCACAGTGCTTTTATCTTTTCAAAATATTTACAATTATAAACTATTAATCCTGTTACATAAAGATTCCATTTTTCTCCCCAAGTAAATTGGCTCTAAGAGTTAAAAAATAATAATAAAATAAAATAAAAAGCCCTAAAGGAGGCCTCAAATCCAAAGCAAACTTTGTCCATCATGAGCACATTTTTGCAGGTCCAGATTATTCAACAGTGACTCAAGTTTTCCTTTAGCAAATGTGTTTTGAAGTTTCCCAGAGGAATTTCTAGTCTCACTGAAAATACTGATTAATAAGGATTTCGCCTCACAAAATTAATAGAACTAAATAAAGCATCTAAATGTTCTCTGTTTCATTACATACAGATTATACAATGCAAGAATTAAATTTTATACTTATGGGTTTTTTTTATATTATTCCTTCAAAAAGTCACCATCATATGCCTCCATTAGAGGGCTTTAGGCATAGGAAATCAACTGGGATTCCTGAAGCTTCACTAATCACCCCCATATCAAGAGAAAGAAACCAGATTTGAATGTTCTGCTTCCTAATGTCTTCCAGCAAATCTATGAACGGTAAAGATTAAAAACCAAAATCATTTCCAGAGCCAGTACATGGAGGCCTTGTGCTTTCTTT
>PVHX01008987.1:0-62083 GCA_004024805.1 Geosciurus inauris | reverse complement strand
CCTTTCTAGATATTGGGAAAGCCAGAAAGTATAAGTGCTGGGAGTCAGAACATTTGCCACAGATATTTCCAAGGAGCAATTCTCTTTGATAAATGCCCATAAACAGAAATCAAGAGATAATGCTTTGAAGGGAATAAAAGATAAGCCCAAGTCTGAGTGTTTATAAAAGCAAGGGCAGAGGACCATTTAAATTAAAAGCAAAGTCCTAAAAGCAAAGGTTTTAAAACAGTTCAATGGCTGTGCCTTCAAAGTTCTAACACTCAGATTGTTCTGCACCACATGAAAGCACTTTCATAACATGGGATTCAATTTAAAATAGAGGTTGATAATATTGTTTTTGCATATTTATTTGCATATTTATTTTGAACTAATAAACATATCTATCAGAATTTTGAATGAATTAATTTTAACCTGGAATGAGCAAAAGTTTTAAAGATCAGATTTTTTTTAAATCACTTAAATGAAAAGAGAAAACCTGTGACTGCTTTTGAGAAAATATTGTCTTAATAGATAACAGGGATAAATTGCTACACTCAGTTTTGCTGGAAAGAACAGAATGGATATTTCTCCAAGGGAATTGAAGAGCAAGATAACGTAGATACTATGAAGAAACCAAACAACTGCTCTTGAATTCGGTGAGATTATACCCCAGTGTTGAAAGAATTTGTTCATGTCCTAGCAGAACCAATTTATTAATCCTTAAATAATCTCAGAAAACAGGTGATTAGTCAAAATATGGGGAGACATAATGTCTAGAGGTTTTTTTAAAAAGTGATTTTAAGGAACTCCACATAAGGAAACTTGATGATGATCTGTTACAAAGTTCTGGATTTGATTTGATTATTAGAAAGGTAACCTGTGAACTATCATGGCTTTGATGGCAACAGTCCAGAAGTGTGGTGGGGAAATGGAGGCATTGTGATACCTATCACGGTTTAGTAAAGGAACGGAAGGTTTCTAGGTTTTTGTGGAAGGCAATGCCTGAGCTGAGCAGGAGAATACTGTGGACAAGTCAATTGGCCAACTAAAAATTTAACAAAAGAAAACATAGGCCTGCGTGTGGATTTAGAGAAGGACCTGTGGCTAGTTGAAGAAACACATTTAATAATTGACACAGTTCCGTGTTTGATCTTGCACTGGTCACATTTTTATGTAGTGTGGAATGAAGCTATGCAAAACACAAACTCACTAATAACTGGGAACAAGCACAGCAGTGGTGCTCTGGGGAGGTGGTGCGGCCTTTCTCCTGTGCCACAGTGGCCCCTTCCATGCCCTGACCCTTACTAATGCTCCAGCTCATCTTGCACCATGCTATCCCTAATCTCTACAGTCAGAGTGGCCTTCTTCCCATTCCTTAAGATTCTGGTAAAAAAATTTCTTCATGGGGTGAGAGTTGAGCATTCTTGAGCTTTCATAGATCTAAATAAAAATAGCTATGTATATGCTCAATCAGAGACACATATTTCGCCATGGAGTACCTAGTTTTACAGACAATTGATTTTGGATTCTTTTAACTATGGGTGGCTTTTAGTCTTTCAAAAATGCAACTGATACCCTTTTTTAATAAGTTACCTATAACTTCCCATGGTGTTCAGACACGTGGCTCCATTCTGGCAGCTCAAGGGTGTTCCTGAATAAATCTCACATTCGTTAACATCAACTGAGCAAAGAGGACCCTGCAGTCATAGAAAGAAGAAAGTCAGGTGTGGTACAGATCATAGAGGCATCTGAGGGTTAATTTTCATATGGTATGTGTAAGGATTTACATATGGACAGTAAATAAGTCCTCAGCTAAACCAAATACAAAAAACTAATATTGATTATCAGTTGTCCTTCCTTTAGAATTATTATTTGACCTAATTGAACCAAAGAGCTCTTCAAAAAGAACATAGCAGTCACATGAAGAGAATCCTTATTCAGATGAATCCTCATTTCACAATGGCTCTATGCCTGGGAATATTTACTTAAGGTAATATTAGGAACATTTTGCAAGAAAACTCACATAGTTATGTCAAGTCATTTTACTTTCCAAAGCTGAACAATTTAAATTAATGCTATTTTCAAGGCTGAATAAATGTTGGTGAGGATATGAGGAAAAAAGGTTCATTCATACGTTGCTGGTGGGACTATAAATTGATGCAACCACTATGGAAAGCAGTATGGAGTTTCCTCAGAAAACGTGGAATGGAACCACCATTTGACCCAGTTATCTCACTCCTTGGTTTATACTCAAAGGACTCAAAATCGGCATACTACAGTGAGCAGGCACATCAATGTTTATAGCAGCTCAATTCAAAATAACTAAACTATTGAACCAACCTAGGTGCCCTTCAGCTGTTGAATGGATAAAGAAAATATGGTATGTATATATATATATACATATATGTATATATGTGTATATATATACAATGGAATATTATTCAGCCACAAATAAGAATGACATTATGGTCTATACCAGTAAATGGATGGAACTGGAGACTATTATGCTAAGTGAAATAAGCCAATCCCCCAAAAACCAAAGGCCTAATATTCTCTCTGATATGCAAATGCTAACACACAATAATGGGGAGTGGACTAGAAATTCACTGGATTAGACAAAGGGGGATGAAGGGAAGCGTGGAAGAATGAGAATAGTAAAGACAGTAGAATGAATCAGATATAACTTTCCTATGTTCATATATGAATACATGACCAGTGAAACTCCACATTATGTAAAACACAAGAATGGAATCCTAATTAAAATAAGTTATACTCCATGTGTGTATCATATGTTAAAATACACTCTAATGTCATGTATATCTAAAAAGAAATTAAAAATATAAAAAATAAATTTTAAAAAATTAATGCTAACAGAAATATCACAGCCTTCAGGGTAGTTATCCAAGCAAGTAAACTCTTCCTTAAGATGGCCTGGCATTCATCGGTTATGTAATCATAGTTGGCATCATTTGGCATGCACGGTAGAATTCATTCTGATTCAGGAGTCACAGAATCCTAGAATCTTTAGATGGAGAATTAAGTATGTCTGAATGAGTTCACAAAAATCACAGATGCTGACTCACCAGGACTTTTAATCAAAGACAAGTGACTCACCTCCCACTGTGAGGGACAGATGCAATAAAAGGAATCGTGCAGACTGAGGCAGGTTCCACCATTTTGGCAGGGATTGCTGCTGCAAACGTTTTTGTCCACTATCTGTAAAAAAAGAGAGGTCAGTCCATGAGCTAATAATACTGGCAGTTCCCAGCAATGCAGGGCAGGTCTCAGTGCAGGTGTGGGTGCACAGTTTCTTTTTATTCCTTATCAGTGGGGTCTTCCTCCATTTCCAATCAATTACCCCAGTCCTTCTGCATAATCAATTCTCTTATGAAAACCAAAGAGGTGCTTGCTATTATCAGTTGTGTTCAGATTCCTTAACCCTTTATATGCTTTTAACCAGGGATGGGATGAGGGACAAAGGAAGAAGTTTCTCACTCTATTCTCTGGAAGAGTATTGTTCATCTGAGAAATATGTGTCAGTGGACAAGAGCAAAGGTTTCAGGTTTGAGAATAATGATGGATATTCCAATTGCACTAAGAAAAAATATGGAAATTTCCCATTCTTTGGCCTGTAATTCTTATCTTTGGTACCTCCAGATAAGCCTTTGAAATCGGATCCCTTTTTACTGCCACCCCTCCTCCCATGGGTTAAAATGACTGAACTCATTTCACTCCAAGTCCCTTTGTTTGAAATGTGGCCAGCTGAGATGCGCCCTCCACCCCTGTGCTCACCTGATGGCTTCCAACCACAGTGGCAAACAGAGCTACCTTTGTCTACACAATCCAGCCATTTTTACCTAATGTCAGCTCCTAGTTTCAATCTGCTAAGAGTTTTAATGTCTTCAGGGACAGAGACACCTTTTTTGAGGGGATGAGTGATAACACAATGACTCTATTTTTTATTAACTTTACCTATAGTCGAGTTCTCTGCATAAATAAGGTCAAAGTATGCATTACATTTAGGTATATATATAAAGTGATGCACAGAAAAAAAAATCAAGTTCATTTCCTTTGCTTTACAGATGAAATAGAGAGCCAGAGGACAGCTCAGCGGCCCAGCAGCATTTAGTGCAAAGCCCATTCTTTCTCCACCCCTGTCATAAATCAGGAGATTATACATGTGCGTTGGAGGAGTTCTCTTTGTGGACTCTTCGCTTTCATTATTCTGTTTGTCTTTATGCCAGTACCATAATGAGCTGTGTCCATCAAAAGACACTATTAAGAATGTTCACCACGAGCTCATTAGGAGTTTTTCTGGTGTACAAAAGCAATACTGTCTGGAGATTTGAAATTCCAAAGCCCATGGGGCCCAGTAGGAAATGAAGGTTAGCAGCCAGGAGGAAGACAATAGGGAGTGGTAGGGATTGTGGTGGCCAGAGAGCCCATGCCCTGAGAGCCCATGCAGAAAGGCAGACCTATTCAGAAAGTACTAAAAATTCTTCATAAGAGATGAGGAGAGAGAGGACATCTTGTGCTCATTTTGACCATGTTCTCCGGTTCTTGACCTTTGGCAGAAACAGTGAAGCATTGTAGAAGGTTAAAACCTCCAGCACTGGGTTTTGTTCCATAGCACAATTCCTTGCTAATTTTCATTCACTCAACCACTTCTTAAAATGTAAAGCCTGAGGGCGCAACCCACTGTCAAAGTGGTGAAAAGGAATATATAAACTTGCTAACAAACTTCAAGCACAGAAAGTAGAGAACAATGTTCTACAGAGATTCTTAACCTAGAATCCCACAAAACTACAAATATGGGGACAGTCTCTGCATTTCTCTGGATAAAAGGTTATGGTTTCCATAAAAGTCTTAAAGAGTCCAGCTACCCAAAAAAGGTAAGAAGCTCGAAATTACACAGTTGGCTTATAAGCAAATGGTTAAAATTTAATTACCAACAAATGTAGCTTCAAGGAAATTTGAAATATTTGTGATACAGCCCAGACTTTTGAACTTAATGTTAGAGAGCATGAGTCACTTTTCAAAACTGAGTCCTCAATGCCAGAATCAGCAAGTCAGGAGATCACTAGCTAATCAAGCAGAGCACATTCAAACCTACTGTCAAATAGTTAAAGGTGCCATTGTGAGAAGGGCTGTGAACTTGGAGCCACAAAACCTCACATCCCCAGTGACCCTGGGCTGGGCACTGCATCTCTTTTAGATTCAAGGTTCTCATCTGCATCCTGGGAAGTATAAGCTGGGATGAGAACTAAATTATGGAAAAAGCACATCTTTGATATCTACCCTTAAAATAAGGATATCAACTCTATGGATGGTTCTTGTATATTTTTCCATGAAAGACAGAAGGTATATCTAGTTATTATGAGCCTTACCTGTTGTAAGCTTTGAAATTTTCTCTCAAGATCCACAATCTGGCAGTGAGGAAGAAAAAGCACCAATTAGCTGGTTCTAAGGTATTTCACAGACAGTGTTGTATACCTCGACATACTTTCCTAATACACTCTGCTAAGGACTGACTTTGTTCCTATATTCATTAACTTTCTCCTCTCATTCCTCTCCCCTCTAGGCTCCTCTTGCATCCTATTCCCTTCCATTACATTGCTTCTCTGCACACTCCGTGAAAATTCTCATCACAGCCATGAGCCTCTTCACCAATAAGAAGGTGGAATCAGAACTTGAGTAATGGCTGCCTGTGCAACATATCGCTGCCACAGGATCCCCAACATTCTGTCCATCAGCACTGCTATATCCTCCAGTAGCGTTATGTCATTTCACCAAAAAAGTCCAAAATGAAAACGATAAATCTCTAAAGAGAAGATGGAGGTGGTATGTCCCCTTCAAAACCAATTACTTACAAAGTTGCATTAGGGAGAACTCATTTGCTCTTAAGATGTGAATGTCAGACTTACCGTAGAATTAAGTTGATGGATTTGATTGGATATATTTTGGGGCAAATCAACTGCACTCTTTTTTAAAACTACAATATCATCTTTGTTTTTCTGGATCTATTTTTAAAAGGAGAAGAAGAGGAAGAAGAATGCTTGTTAAAAAATGTGTATATCTTAGAGGACTCTAATAAAAAACCTGAGTAATATTCTGTCTTAAGCACTACGATATTGCTTATTATACATACTAAAATAATGCCGTGAGCAATAAACTTGAGACCAAAATAGCCCTGGCATAATCCCACTTACTCTTTTGGGTAACAATATATTAATGTATTTTCTGTTTGCATATTTCCCATAATTCTTTAGGATGCTTATGAAGAAACTTGTCTTAGAACTAGACTGCTCAAGTTTTAAATCTTGGTTCAGCCATTTATCGAGTGTCTTTGAGTAAATTATTTAACGGCACTAGGGTACCTTTAACTCTCTTATAAATGTGGTAATAATAAACCCATTTCACAGGGTAGTTGCGAGGGTCAAAGGAGATAATGACTATTAGGCACTGCACAAGCATATGACCCACGGTGTGCTCCAAACAATGCTAGCTCTTACATTATAACAGCCATGCAGGCATGATGTGATAAATACTGACAATGAAAACATTCAATAAGACATGAGAAGAATTGTCCAATACAGTTCTGTAGTAAAAGTTAACTAGTCACATCAATACCTTTCTCCGGTTACCCTTCCCTTCATCTCCTTTGCAGAGGAATTTTAGTACTACCCTCCATATTTTTTCTGGACTAGGGTACATTTTCCTGCACAGTGAGCTACCTCTGTTAGCATTATTCCCTCTACCCACCATTAACCCTAGGTCACTGTCCTTTATAAGAACTCATCTTAGCTGGGCACAATGGCACACGCCTGTAATCCCAGCACTTAGGGAGGCTGAGACAGGAGAATCCCGAGTTCAAAACCAGCCTCAGCAACAGCGAGGCACTAAGCAACTCAGTGAGACCCTGTCTCTACATAAAACACAAAAAGGGCTGGGGATGTGGCTCAGTGGTCGAGTGTCCCTGAGTTCAATCCCCAGTACCAAAAAAAAAAAAAAAAAAAACCCAAAAAACAAAAGAACTCATCTTACTGCCAATCCTGTTCTCTGGGCTAAAGAGTTAAAGTACAGAATAAAACAGAGCTGTTCAATGAAGTCACTATATATTGATATGCAAAATGACTTCAATAGGTTGGCAGTGTTATTACCTGATGCAAACATTCGCCGAGGTCTTCATCGTTTAATTTAATTGTTCCCAGGGGTCCAGTTCTAAATTCAATGTTTTGGGCAGACGATGTAAGAAACACTAAATTTCCCCTCTCTGAGGCTATGCGAGGCCTATATAATACAACCAGAGAATGTATCAGTAAATAGCACATATAATTTTTAAATATAAACAGCTTCTCATGGAATAACTATAGACTGCATACATCTAGGCTCTAGTTATCTGCCACTTCTTTCTCTGTAAATTTCCTGAAGATACCTCCTAGTAACCATATGCTTTGGTGTATGGAAAAATAAATAATTTATATATAAGAAAGTAATTCAATATATCAGTCCAAATAATTTTCCCTGTTGGCTTTTTACCATCACTGTTCTCCACGAGAAAAATGACACTTTTCTCACCTGGCTGTTTGTGAAAACTGGTGAGGAACTACCTACTCCTTCATCAGAAATAACTCATGTGTGTACTTACTGTTGGAGGTCATTAATACTTCTTTTTTGTTGCTGCAGCTCAAGTCCTCCAGCTTCACCATCTAATTCAGCAAATGCCAATAGAATAATCAAACTCCAAAGTGGTGAGGACATGTTCCTCACCAGCCTCCTAGGTGGCCAGTATGAGGGAGGCCTCTCCAAGCACTGAGTTTGGAAGTTTGTATACCAGCAGACCAAGCAGGTGTACTTTGACCGGTGGACTATCCTATAACTTTTCAGTCTTTTCTTCTTTGTCCAAGCAGGCTGTGTTAGTTTTTTCTTACTGAGGAATGTAAATGATCTTAGTTCTTCTAGTACTCTTCAACTTGGAAGAGGTCAAAATCTACCTTAAGTGATGCATAACCTAATCATTATTTGTTTGACCTTTGAAATAGTCTCAAACCGCTTTAGAAACACTCACTAGAACAATTCTTGCTTAGAAAACATCTTTCGACAAGCGATGCTGGAAAAACTGAATATTCACATGAAAAGATGTTGGACCCTTACCTTGTACCATGTACAAAAATTAATGCAAAACAATTCAAAGAACTAAATCTAAGAGCTCTTAGAAGAAAACTCTTAGAAGATAACATAGGGAGAAACCTTCATGACCTTGGATTTGGCAATGATTTTTTGGGGTCTAATACCAAAAGCACAGGCAACAACAATAACAGCAAAATGGCACAGGTAACCAAAAGATAAATGATCTACATCAAAATTTAAAACATTGTGCATTAAAGAACACTACCAACAGAGTTGAAGTAACTCATGGAATTGGAAAAAATATTTGTAAATCACATATGTAATAAGGAGTTAATATCCAGAATATAGAAAGAACTCCTACAACTCAAAAATAATAACAAAAAACACACAAAGGGCCAACTTAATATTTAAAGTGAGGAAAGGATCTGAATACATATGTCTCCAAAGAAGATATATGAATGACCAAAAAGTACATGAAAATATGCTCCACGTTACTAATTGTTGGGAAACTCCACATTAAAACCACAATGAGCTACCACTTCTTACATATTAATCTGGTTATTATTAAAAAACAACATCAGAAAATAACAAGTATTGGAAAGGACATAGAGAAATTGAAAACTTTGTACATCTCTGGTAGGAATGTAAAATGGTACAGCTGCTATGGAAAAGAGTACAGAAATTCCCTTCAGAATTAAACATAGAATTACCATATGAGCCAGCAATATTTCACTTCTGCATATATAACTAAAAGAATTGAAAGAAAGGACTTAAAGAGATATCTGTATGCCAATGGTCATAGCAGCATTATTTACGATAGCCAAAAGTTGGCAGTAACTGAAGTGTCCATCGGCAGATAAATGGATTTTTTTAAAAAATGGTGTACATATAATGGAATATTTTTCAGCCTTCAAAAGGAAGTGAAATTTTGACACATGCTACAACAAGGATAGATCCTGAAGTTATTGAGCTAAGTGAAATGTCAGTAACAAAAGGAAAATTAGAGTAGTCAAATTCATAGAAATAGAAAGAACCGTGGTTTCCAAGGGTGGAAGCAGGGAGGAGGAGTTGTTGTTCAATATATACAGTTTCACTTTGGAAAGATGGAAAGCGTTCTGGAAATGAATGGTAACTGTCACTGAACTGCAAACTTAAAATGATTAAAAGGGGGCTGGGGTTGTGGCTCAGTAGTAGAGCACTTGCCTAGCATGTGTGAGGCACTGGGTTTGATTCTCAGCACCACATGTAAATAAATAAAGTCCATTGACCACTAAAAAATATTTTAAAAAATGATTAAAAGGGTAAATTTTATGTTATGTTATGTTCTACAACTTTAAAAAAAATTGAAACTATAGTTTAGAAATATGGAACAGGAACTGCTTACTGTAAAAACTATCTTTTTTTTAAAAAAAGGATGATTTTCCATCCAGATTCCTTGATTTCAAAAATTCAGAAAGATAATCTGTGAAAAAAATGTGAAGGGTCCACTAAAATTTTGGATAGTATCTATATAAAATTAACTTCATATAATAAGGCAGTGCAATTTGATATCATGGAGAAATGCAACAATATTCTACACCTGCTGTACATTACAACAAAAACAAACCAGAGAAATAGCTTTCAAGTTGCTATTTACCTGAGCTGTTACTGAGATCATGTGATGAGAGGTTTTGTTGTGTTTAAGAAACTGAGGCTGGGTTGTGGCTTAGTGGTTAGAGCCCTTGTCTAGCATGTGTGAGGCACTGGGTTTGATTCTCAGGACCACATATAAATAAATGAATAAAATAAAGCTCCATCAATGTCTAAAAATATATTTAAAAAAAGAGAAATAGATGGAATCAGGAGTGGTGGCACATGCCTATAATCCCAGCAGCTCAGGAGCCTGAGGCAGGAGGATCGTGAGTTCAAAGCCAGCCTCAGCAATTTATTGAGGCCTTAAGCAACTCAGACAAGACCCTGTCTCTAAATAAAATATTATAAAGGTCTGGGGACGTGGCTCAGTGGTTAAGTGCCCCTGGGTTCAATTCTCATTTACAAAAAAAGAAAAAAAGAAAAAAAAGAAAAGAAAAGAAACAGATGAAATACAATAAATGGTAATTTAGGTTGAATACATTGTTTTAATGTTATCTTAATACAAGTTTCCTGTTCTCCCTCTAAGCTATGTAGTAAGACTATATCATTCAATTTAGAAGATCAAATAGGACTAAAAATTCTAGAACCTAAGACATACAAAAAAACGAAGGAAGATTTCAAAGTTAGGGTTTTGATTCAAACTCCCAAGATCCTTGAACAGCGACTAGAAAAATGTGGTAGAAGAGCTGCAAGAAGTTTGGAAGGAAAAAAAGGGTTATTCAAAAAGAAGAAAAATTCATTGGAGTGATAGAATTAAGGGAGAATTCGATTTGTTTCATGCTGCTACACAATCAGGCGATTTAACCCCATCTCTTTTTTAGTAACTACTACCATTTTGAGCTTTTTCAATGTGCTAGGCCACTGTACTATAATTTACATAGATTATATAATTTCATCCTTAACAACAGATGAAGTTATTTTGTAGAAGAAATATATCTCATTCCTTCATACATGTATTATTAAATTCTATCAAATTTACTCCAATTTAATTGTATTTGATTTTACTCAGTCGACACTTTCAGAACAAAAAAATTCGTGCCAGACCCTGGGATGAATTAAGATCCATCAGCTATAATAAAAACAACAATAACAACAACAAACAGATCCTTGTCCTCAAGGAGCTGGAATTCTGGAACAAAGGAATAGCCAGAAAAGAAAAAGAAAAGAAATAAATGAACAGGGAAGCTTTCAGAAATGCTCAACGTTGAGGGGAATATGAGAGGCAGATACAAAGTTATGAGAGAAAGGACATCCTGCCGTGAGTGACCAGGGCAGCTTCTCTGAGGTGGTAGAATTTAGGGTATAAACAGAAATGTTGACACCCACTTACCAAGATCTCTGGGGACTCCTAGTAAGGGATCACCCTAGTAAGACTTTCAGACTGGTTCTGGAATCTTCAACTACCTTCCACATTGAGTTGGATGCTCTTTCAGCTAGATGATACGGTTTGAAGACATGCATCTCTGAGGTCCGCCATGAATTCTGTGCTGGGACCATAGAACCCACGTGGAAATAAAGGAAACATTCTACATCTGGATTTGTTCAATCAGTTGTGAATGCACTCCAACTTTCCCAGAGCACACAGACCATGATTAAGAAAAACAAAACTGCATTTGAGGAACTACTCTACAAAAGCTCTTCTCTAAGAAAAATCTCTTGGTAACGTTGTATTGGTGAATATTCATGCAGTTATGTAGGCTCTTTGAGAACAAAAATGATCAGGAATGTAGCATCTAATGTTGTGTCTGATACCCAAATATTTATTCATTGCTTTTTTTGATTTTATAAGCCTGCCAAATTTCTGCTATATAAACTTTGTTTCAGGGTTTTCACTCAACATGTTTTCACAATTCATCCATCCTGTAGTACTTATCATTAATTGTTTGCTTTTTATTACTGTGTAGCTATTTGTTGTATTTCATTCCACCATTTGCTTATCTATTCATCGATTGACAAGTACTGGAGTTGTTTCGAATTTGGGACTATCATAAATAAAGCTGCTACAAACATTTTTGACCAGGTCTTTTTGTGAACACATCTTTTCATTTCTTTTGGGTAAATACTAAGGGTCAGATTACTGAGGCTTATGGTAAATATATCTTTAACTTTATTAGAAAATATCAAACTATTTTCTAAAGAATTTCCCCACATTATGTATGACTTCCAGTTGTTCTACATCCTCTTCATCATTTGATATTTTATTTTTAGCCACTTCAGTGGGTGAGCAGAGGCATATCGTTGTGATTTTAATTTGTATTTCTCTAATGATTAAAGATGTTTGGGCATCTTTTTATATATGTTTATCATTTGTATATTTTTTTAGTGAGTTGTCCTTTCAAATCTTTTGCCTAGTTTTAAAATTTGGGTTAGTGTCTTTTGATTTAAGATGAGTTCACATAATCTAAATTTGAGTCGTCTCAGATATATATTTTGCAAAATTTTCTCCCTACCTGTAGCATGTCATTTAGTTTGCTTAAGAGTATTTTTCAAGGGCAAAAGTAAGTGAGATACAAAAAGACTAGACACTGAGTGATTGTACATTCTATGATTCCATATGAAAATACACAAAACCCAAAACTATATTAATAAGAAACAGATCAAGAATGGTCCCAGACCAGGAATGGGAAGGGATTGACTGGAATGAGGCATGAGGAAACGTTCAGGGGCGATGGAAATATTCTGTTTTGGCGGTGGTTGTATAAAGGTATACAAACACGTGTCAAAACTCATAAAACTATACTCTAAAATGTATAACCTTTGGTGAGTATAAATCATGAGTCAATAAAACAGATTAAAATGATTTATATATTTATAAGTACCTCCATACACAAAGATGATATGAAATACTAATGTTGGTATTAAATTAAATGCCAAGTAAAGCTGTCCAATAGCTTTTACATAAATAACGACAGATGAAATTTATCACCACAATCCAGGTGTGTATGACAGTTTAACAACTTGGCATGAGGATAAGGGGGAGGCATGACAATTTGAAATATTTGGCAACTCTAGGATAACCTAAGAATCTTCCTGTAGAAAGGACAATTGAACTCTGAGCTTTGAACATAAGTATTTTTATGATTATATTTCCCTAAAGATCACTGAACTTAACAAATCTTTTTAGTGCAATACAAAAGATCTCCAGCAGGATCTCATTAACAACTTCCTCTTTTGCATATTTTTCCTGTTTCATTAATGCATTTGTTATTCAACAAAGTAAAAAGAATTTCTCTGCTCCAAATTTAGGCATGCAATTCCTAATTGTTCCATATGTTAGAAATAGCGAATGACAGATTCTTCCAAGGTCTGAATGACTTTTGTAAGTTAGAGAATTTACCTCTAGCTCATTTACTCAAATTTAGTTCAGATCAATAGACAGGACAGACTGTCTGCATATGACTCCTCTGTGGAAGCAGTATAAAAATCAATTGCTGTTTTCACAGCATTAGCATGCATTCTGCTTCTTTGCTGTGTTGAGAATTTCTTCAGCAAAGACAAATTGAAAGTAATTTTATGACCCATGACCTTCAGGCTTAGAGGGTGAATAACCTCCTTCCCAAGATAAATATTCTATCATCTTGAAAGTCCATCTTCCATTGACTAGCAAAGCTCCTATCTCCTCCCTAATCCAGAATGCATTCCACTAGAAGTCTGTAGAACTTCTACATATTATTAACTATGCTACAAGACAATATGAATACAAAGTGGAATAAATCGCAGATTCTTTCCTCCAAAGCCTTACTTCTAAGGAAGACCATACAGCTGAAGGGGAAAGGCCTAGGCTTTGAAGTTCATTCACCTGGTTCATAATCCAGCTCCATGACTTCCTTACTGTTTAACTGTTTCTTCATCAGCAGAAAGATAATAGCATTAATGGGTACATGAAATGTTCAGCACATTGAGTCTCCGGCACATAACAAGTATTCACTAAACATAAGCTGTTATTATCATCATAATATAAATAAATGAGTGTGATTTGTCCTTTATACTACTCTACCCTCTCTTGGATTTAGTTTCCTTAAGGCAAAAAAAAAAAAAAAAAATTCACAGTTGACTTTAAAATCAAGGAGAAACAGAGGTGTCTGATCTCTATAAAAGAGAATTCCAGAGCAGAGCCATGCATTGAGGACTCTGAGTGAGGAAGACGATAGCTGACCTGGAGGAAAGGCATGAAGCTAAGGTCAACAGATGTCTGAGGACAAGACCAGGTAGACTGAGGAAGCAAATAACAACTCCACATTATGGGGTGGAGAGCAAGATAAGGTTTAAATCCAAGAGTCTCCAAGAGCAGGCAATCCAAAGGGAACAGTCTCTTCCTTGAGGCAGAGCTGAGTAAACAGAATAAAGAAGCGTTTTCATGGGTACTAGCAACTGAGCCCTTGGACATGCAGGAGTTACAGTTGAAGTGAGAACACCGATAACATCAATGGCATTTTACACACTTTAAATTTGTACCAGTGTCTATATTACCCTTGATTTTTGTTCACCAGCATTCACTGTCCTTCACACCTTCAGTCAAGTGCATGCAAATGTATTTTGCTCTGTTGTAGACTTTACACATGGTACATAGAAACAAGTAGGCTCTGTTTGTCCACTGTACTGCTTGTCAGTAATTCAGGACCTCTTGACTTCTGCTCCCAATCTGCCCCCTGGTCTCACCTTCTTCTCTTACCTTTACCCTGTCTCCACAATCTTCTTCAAAATGTTTCAGCTCCCTTTTACCCTCCTTTCCCCTTCCCAAGCCACCAGAATGTAGTTAAAAGAATCAGAACTTTCTCCTTTCACCTGCCTTTAAATTTTCCAAGATATCTCAGCATGATGCTTGCTCCTTCTGTGCCATCGTTTTCATCGCCTGTCATGTCCTGAACTCGCAGTATTCCCCAGCTCACTTTTATACTTAACCAAATACAATTCACAAATGAAAATTCTTGTGTTTATCAAAAATGTACATGAAAATAAATTCCAGTTAACTAGAATTTCGCATGAGGGGGATTTAGGATCAAGAGAGATAACTATAATGAAACCACTAATAAGGATACACACACACACACACACACACACACACACACACACACAGAGTTTTATTAGAAAACAAGTTCTGCCTGAGAAAGGTAGTGCAGACTTCACCAGGAGTCCATTCAAGTCTTAATGAACGAGGAGTTATCCAGGAAAAGGATCAGGTGTTTCAGGCAGAAAAATTGAGTATACAAAGCTTTCCCGTAGAAAAGAGTTAATGTATGTGGAAGACGAAATTTTTTAAATGGGCAGAAAGTCAGATCAAGGAGGACCTTGAAATGATATTTCAATGACCTTAGACTTTATTTTCTTTTTAATAAGGGGAATTGTGATAGTCTTTCAGGGAAGATATTAACACAGTCATGTTTTGCATTTTACAAGCATGCTTGTGGAGACCAGTCCCTGACCCAGCATTAGGAGAGTGGAGCACAGTCAAAAAGATGTGACCTGAAATGCCCTGGTTAAGGCCATGGGCAGAACAGGGGGAGACAGTGAGGAAGACACCTAGGAAGTAGGATCTACTAAAGAAATATCTGGGCAGTTAATATTTCCTTAGAAGTATTAGAGTTAGCATCCAGATTACTTGCCTGAAAATTGGAAGTATAGAAATGTCATTAATTGAATAAGAGAATAATCAGGGAAGGAGGTTTTGAGGGCAGGAGAGTTCAGATCTAGAAATGCAGAGGACTATGGAACATTCCCCACTCCTACTGCCTCCTGTTCTGCCAGTGGTTTAGTCACTTACTATGGGTGTAGAAAGATCCAGAGGTGGCCTAGACTAGAACCTTGCTACTCCAGGTGCTCCAAGGACCCAGCACAGCCATCATCCAGGAGCTTGCCAGAAATTCAAACTCTCAGATTTCACCTTGGCCTCCTGAATCAGAATCTGCACTTGGCAAAGATCCTCCTCCCCATCACTTATTTGTAGGCTCATTACAGTGACCCAGGAACACGAAGACTCTCCCTGAGGAGAAGAGTTGATGTCCGCCATTGCTCATCTATGTTTCTGTTTTTCTCAGATGGGTCTTCCAGGCTTATAACATTCCACCTCTTAGTCTCCTTCTGTTCTACTTTCTGAGAAGCATTTATTATTTAAATTTTCTTATGATTTTATAAGAATGTTGCCGTCATTGTTAATTTTGAAAACTCTTGTTCTTATCTTATAGTTGTCATATTTTTAAATATTTTTAGTTGTAGATAAACACAATATCTTTATTTTATTTATTTAGTTTTATGTGGTGCTGAGGATCAAACCCAGTGCTTCACGCATGCGAGGCAAGTGCTCCACCACTGAGCCACAATCCCAGCCCCTGTCATATTTTTATATGCATTTTAAAATGCTAGAGTTGTGTTTGAAGTTTTTTCTTTTATTTCTTGGGCTCTATTTTCTCTAAGTTCCTTTTCTCCTGGTTTCTTTGCTTGGTTAGATCTATTTTATATTGAAATCTTTCCACAAATACCTATTGTTCCTTCGTGTGCATTTAAATTTAAGAATAAGACACTAAAAAATAGGTGATAGGCTTTGTGTGCATGGGTGGTGTTTATTACCAGTAGGGTTTATCATAGGTTGAGTGGATGACAAGTTAGCAAATTCATTAGGGAACACCAAATTTTCAAAGACATTTTTTCCCTGGGGCACTCAATTTTTCCAGGAAAAAAAATTAGATTTCTCTATTTTTTTTCCTGAATTAAGAAAGTTTGCTGAAGGTTTTGCTATGAAGTGTGCAGACTTAATTGATCACCTTGTTTTCTATTTTTCTCCCCAAATTCTTAGAAATTACCTTATGGCCATATTAATATATTTCCTATAACTTCTATTTTATATTTCAAAGTTCTCTTTTTATTCCAATTAGCTTTAATCAAATTCCATTGTTTTGTAGTCTTAACAAACATTGATTGCTAACATATGAAGTACCCAACAACATAGTTCCAAAGAAGTAAACTTCGTGACCTTCTGTGGTTTGCAATGAAGTCACAGTACAAATTCACAGAGCTGTAGTGAAGCAAGAATGGTGTGACAACCTGAAGCGGCATGTATATCAACATGCTGTTAGTAAAACAACATGTGCCACACTGGAAAGATGCTCAAAGCTCAGAATGAGCAGACTACAAAAACAAAGTTCCACTGGTCCAGTAAATCATCTTAGAGAAAAGAGGTTGGATAAATGTGGGAATATTGATGGAGGGCCTTCAGTGGCAGGTTGAAGATTGCTGATTAAAACTTTTGGATATAATAGGGAGTTGCTCATGTAGCATGAATGCAATAATCCCCAGGAAATATTTCAGGTAGGCCAGTTGAATTTATATGGCGGTCCAGATCAGTATGGAACTCATGAAAATAAGGAGAGAGTGTTGAAATGGCGGTGTCTTGGATGGATGGATTGACAAGACTGTCATACCACTCGGCTAGTTTCCATTATGTTCTATAGCTTCAACCCAATTTTGTTTCTGTCTTTAATCTCTTCTCATTTTCCTATCAGTTTAAAATTGGAATAGTGTAGAATCAATCTGATTTTAGTCATTAATGGAAATATTTGTGAATATAATGATCTCTTTTAACCTTTATGGTACCTAACTCGTTCTTTTTGTCAAGGATATAATACTGCTTAAAAGGTACATTTCCATATGCCAGTTTTGTTGTTTTCTACAAAATTTCAGAGCAATACAATATCACTCCAATTATCCATTCATTTTCCATGAAAGACTGCATAAAATAATTATGGAAATTCATGAAAGTTAAAGACTACTTATTTGCTCATTTCATGGGAAGAGCAGTACCACCTAAGAAATTACCAGTCCACCTCTGTGATGAGCTGATCTTTGTGAATGCAGTGTGGCTTTGAGTCACGGAACATAATGCAGGCATTTTTCTCCATGCTCATTACTACAGTGATTACAATTATCATGGAGTAGAATGAAAAAGAATTCTGAGTTAATCATCACCCTCTGAAGAATTCAGGTTTGGCAGAGATTTTCCTGAGAAAGTTGATTGTCACGCATTATTCGGAGTTTGAAGGACTTTTCTTTTTTTAGGTTTATTTTTTCCAAATATGATAATTCTTTCTACAAACAAAGAGACTATAACCAGAAATTTCGTATCCAGAGAGGGAATACAATGGGGAATAAGGTTTTGGACAAAGAATACAGGGCTGCTGAATGTGTGTGCCATGCGCATACACACACACACACACACACACACACACACTTCATAAATATTAACGCAAGGGAACATCACACTTTCCAGAAAACATAATGTATGTACTGGGGGTACTAACGTCATTGTCAGACAAGGCTTGGTTAAGGACAGAGCACTTAGTAAAAGAAACCTAAATTGCTAGGAATAAGGACTCCAAAAGTCAGTGAGGAAATAACCCAGCTCTCTACCTCCAACAGCTGCCAGAACAGGGACTTGAGCACTCCCTCTAGATCCACCCCAGCTTGAGTACAGAGAAGCAGAGGCTGCCTTTGCCTAGGACCATGGATGAATCCTCCTGATGTCCCTTTCCAAATCTAAAATGGACAAAATAAGTTTTCCACTTGGTGACTCCTAATATTCTTTGAGCAAGGCAATGAATAAGATTAGACACCATTAAGTCTATAATCAGAGGGAAGTGTGTGCACCAAGACTCCAGTGTGCATGACCAAAAAGGTACTGGGGAAAGGAACAGGGGGAGGGAGGAAGGGGGGAAGGGGAAATTCTGGGGAGGACCCAATTAGAACAAGTTAGACCAAATTAGAGCCAAATTATATACCAAGCTTTTGTAATTTTGTCAAAATGAATTCTATTGCTATGAATAGCTAAAAAGAACCAGTGAATTTTTTAAAAAGAAGTGCTAGGGGTAAACAACTGCAAACTATTCACCCTGAATCTGATCTGCAAAGGAGGAAATGCATTTTTGACAAACACATTTTGTGTCCAATGAGAGGAAGGGAGCACGTGAAGTGAGGTGTCACCACTAAGGGGGAGGGAAATAAGAGTTTGGGGACACTTGGCATTCTTCAGAACTCTGCTTCTTGTGCTTTTAATTAGGAAGACACAAATGGAAGCCGTACACAGAGGCATCTTTATCTTGGGAAAGGAGGCTTTGCTTTCCTGATGTGATTTATGTGGGGAGGACTGACTTAATAAGGCTCATGCCTTCCAAAGGACCATCATTCCCAGGGAATTTTTAACTGAAGTGCCACACAGATCCGTGGGAAGATTTAAGGTGTTGTCATCAAGGGCAGGAAGAAGGATGAGGTGACCTCACTCTCTGTCTTTTTGAGTGTCATTATTCTAAGATCTATACAAAACAAAGCCTTTGTCTTTTTGTATGTTTTCCTTGCAGTGGTTTGGACTGTATTTATTACAAAAGCACTGCTAAATCAGGCTTTGTCAACAATTCCTAGACTATGTTTAGAAGAGGCATAAACAATTCCCTAAGAGTTATAAACAATTCCAGCATTAAATACTTTTCCAATAATATCTGATGTGCTTCTCTTGTTTTGGTTGACCAATAGAATTATTCAAACAATCTCCCATGCCATGAAAGAATCTATAATTCTTTTATAATACTTGGCATACTCATATCCAAGTCAGGTAAGTGGATAATTATTTATTAGGCACCCACTATTTGTCAGCAGCTAAAAGAGGTACTAAGGATAAAGAGCTGCCTGGTGAGACACAGGCTATCCTGGAAGGAACAGGTTGGGGTAGGAGACTGTATTACATGCCAGCAGAATGTAAATGAGGTAGTAACTTAAAATCTAGTTACTTATCAGACTCAACATTAGAAAAAAAATCAGTTAATTATCAGACTCAAAATTAGAGACTTGAAACAGAGCACTTTGAAACTAAGTATATAATTATAAAAATATTTCAATTCAAAAAAATAAACAAGAAAAATAAAATCTAATTATTCTAATGTAACTGTTATCTATTGCTATTTTATTCTAATCCATTTTCTGATTAATGATTTCACATGATTATAATCATAAAATATAAATGAATAAAATTAGATCTCTCTCTCTCCTGTTTCACATAATCCTAATCTCAATCACTATCTGGTCTCTAACAATAATTGTAAAAAGCTGCACAGATAGAGATAGATAGGGACCAATGTGGGGGGGAGTTCAGCTGGACATAAATTTGCAGATGACAGTGCTACCTCCTTCTGAACCCCATGGTTTCCCTAAGATATCCATTGTCATTCAATTTGTGTTCCCCCTGGAGCATTGTATCACTTGTTTTTTTTTTTATTTTACTTATGGAGCTTTGACAAACTTGGGATGTTTCCAGTCATTATAATTTTTTTGAATACTTTTTCAGCTCCATGCTTTTTTCTTTTCTAATAGTTCAGATATATGAATGGTAGCTCTCATTCCTGTCTCAGAGCTCCCTGAGGCTCAGGGTTATTTTTATTTTTATTTTGTCAGTCTGTTTTTTGTTATTCAGATTGACTGATCTGTCATCAAGTTCACTGATTGTCTTCTATCATTTTTACTCTACTATTAACCCTAAATTTGGGAAAAGATATTTGCAGATTAAAGAAGCTGAGTGAATACAAAACAAGCTCAGGAAAATCCATGCCAAGATGCATCATTAACCTCTGATAATGAAGACTTAATATAATAGACAAAATATCCAGGATACAATCTAAAAATCATTTGTTATCAGAAAGGGTTTTTTTTTCCTCCTGAGTTTGGTTGTTGGTATTTTATTCTTCAATTATATAATTGCATTTAATTTTTTAAAAAATGTTGAATATTTATTAATATTTACTTGATGTCTGTTAAATATTATTTATTAACATTTTATTGGATATTCATTAATTTCTATTTGTTAGGCTTTTCTATTTTGTTGGGAGAATTTTTAATTGCTTGTTGAAGCATTTTTGAGATGGTTGCTTTAAAATCCTTGTTAGATAATTTTGACATCTGATTCATCTTGGTATTGTCATTAGTTAACTCTTCTTTCTTATTCAAGTTGTGATTTTCCATGTTCTTGGTATGGCAGGTGACTTTAGATTGTTTCCTGGATCTTGTCCTAGCATGGACACTGTGGAGTCCTATTTTAATCTTCCATTTTAGAGGACAGTCACTGTTTGTTTAGATGCAGGTTCTGGCTCACATTTGTGGACTGTGATTCCAATGGCAATTTAGTTGTCAGAGCCTTTGCCCTATTATTTTGGTTTGCTTGGTTTATCTGGTGCTGCTGAGGTTCTCAGTGGACTTGATAATGCTTCATTAAGAGACAGGAAGTTATTTCCCAGGCCAGGCCAGGTACCAGGTGCTTCTAGGAGAAGGAAGTCTATGGCTTACAGTGAAAACACTTTCTGGATGAGGTGCTTTTGTGGCCAGATACCCCTTGCCAGTGTCCCCTGGATGCTCACCCCTTAGCAGGTGAGAGAAGTCTCAGGTCTGGCAGGGAAGTAGAGTGCTTTACCTGGATGTTTGCCAGTGGCTCCTCAGATACATTGCCGTAGTTAATGGAGCCATACTCTTCTGGTGTTATCTTCAAGATTCAGTTCTCTTTAAAGTAAGAATGATCCTTCCTGGTCTGCCTTTTTCAGCTTGTTATAGGTTGGTAAACACTAAACCTGTGGGTTACCTTCCTTTGTTGGGTGGAACAGCCAGAAACTGTCTTGAAACTATGCTGTTCCTTCAATCTTAGTGTCCCTAGCCAGTTTGTTTCTCTTCCCATCTTACAGAGTTCTTCTGATGCACCTTTGCATAATTATGCTTACCCAGAGCTTGTAATTGTACTTGAGGAACAAGAAGAGATAAGTCCATGATGGTGTCAATACTAGAAATTAGAATATAGTAATTTAAAAATAATATGTCTGCACTGTTTCTCTAAAAGCCAAAAGTCTACCCTAGAATTATTTTTAGAATATGTTCTAGATTTTGAGTAAATTTGACCATTCCTCTGAGTATGGAATAGCAATAATAAACAAATTCAGTAGTTCTCAGGAGAGTGACTTTAAGTCACCATTTAAACTCCACATTGTGATACCCTTTCTATAATTTGGATACCAATTCCAGTGTGGCTACTATATTCATTCATTCAACAAGTATTTACTGAGTGCTTACTATGTGCGAGGAACTAATATGGCTAGGAACACAGCAGTGAAAAAATGTTAAAAATCTTTGCCCTTATGGAAGTTTACATGCTCTAAAGCAAAACATTTTTCATTTAAAACCAACTCAGATCATAGCAATTCCCTAGCTTATTATCTTTTCATGCATAGAATCAGCTCTCAAGTATCAAAGTCAACTTCTATCTCTAACACAAGGAGTATCACATTTCAGTATGTATTTTTGGTTACTTTTTTTTTAAGATTTTTTTTTTTTTTAGTTGTAGATGAACACAATGTCTTTATTTTATTGCTTTGTATGTGGTGCTGAGGATCAAACCCAGGGCCTCACGCATGCGAGGCAAGCGCTCTACCGCTGAGCTACAATCCCAGCCCTTTTGGTTACTTGCTATGTGTGAAACTTAACTGTGTTTGTGTAAGGAATTAGCTAAATAAGCAAAGTAACAAGTCTTTCAGTAAAAATTACATTCATATAAATTCAGAAGGCTAAAATCTAGTAAATGTCCACATTTATCCAAGCACACGAATCTGGCAGCAAATGTTTTGAGATTTAAAGGTGACATCAGTTTTTTCAAATTAAGTCACTATCAGAAAAAGTTTTCCTTGGGAAGGCTACTTTTGTGGATAAACAGAATAGAGTGGGAAATATTCAGTGAAGATGATCTTATATGGTTTGAATTTGGGAGACTGGAAGAGTAGGAGCACTGCAAAGAGAATTATTAAGTCATGAGTGGAAGTGATTTTAGAATACAGGTTATTTCATTTTTAAATATGCTTAATTTGATGTGACAGCAAGCTATTCCAGTTGAAAATGATCCAGTATGAAGATTCTACAATAGGACTTGAGAAAAATATCAGATCTAGGTCATCTGGGTATCAGCAGGAAAGGTAGAAGTTATAAGAAAAGGTGAGAATTTCTGAGAAAAAATGGCTCAGACAGTGAAAGGCAGAGATCCAAAAATGGAATCTTCAGGAAAATTGAGTTCAGCTCCAGCCTCCCTCCACCTTTCTCTTTCCCCTCTCTAGGTGATCTCATCTGATTACAGAGCCAACGTGGATAAACCACCATGTACACTCATAATTTCAATCTTCCCTGATATGAATAGACATAGAAATGAGAACAAAATGCAAATACTTAAGGAAATGATGAAAGCATCCTATGTACAAGCAAAGAAATAAAAACATCATAAGGCTATAAGGAACAGATTTCCACAGGAAAATTAACTTCCTATTTTCTGGAATTTGTGAAAGTTTCATTTCTTATTTATAAAAAATTTAGATTTTTGGAAGCTTTAGGAATCAACCAGGACGTACATGAGAGTCCTTTAAGTGTTAAATATCATTGAAAGTAAGACTCAGAACCTATGGTAAATACAAAACAAATTTATTTTAGAACATAGAGATCAAGAAGTCAAAAGTCTTTTTATAATGTTTATATTTCTTGAGCAAATACATTTAAAAATAAACTCACAAATGAAGACAAATAATGATGTAGTTTAGATCATGGTTGTGTAAGATTTTGAAGTCCAAAGAGTAAAATGTTCCCAGAGGTCCCAAAGAAAGAAACAGGGAAGCTAGGGGGAAATTTTTAAAAAATTTTTAACATTTCAATAGCAAAGAGAAGGAATGACAAGAGGGAAAATGGTGCAGACAGGTTGAATGGTGTAGTCTGAAACCAAAGGACATGTATAAGATTCTTACTGCTGTTTCATAAAATAGAGAGGGATACTCCCAAATAAAATGTTGGCATAAGTAGACATCTTGGTGGGTGTGAATGAGGAAAGAGGACCAGAAAAGACACGTGCCAAAAGTTGATATGTCAGCTGTATGTAGTACACTTGGATAGTAAACATTCAGAGGAAAAAATTAACTAGCACAGAGAGGTCCAAAGGCTGTGTCTAAAAAATTACATAATCGGAGTTCAGACACAGGCTTTGAGAAAACTGCTGAGTCCATATGACCCTCACTCAGTTTCAAAGTCCAAAGCTAGTAGTCAGTCAGTAGATTAACTGGTGGCCTCAACTCAGTAAAATAATAAGATCAAATTAGAAGTTAAACTCTTTGTTGTTGCTTTTGGTGATGGAACCCAGGGTTCTAAGCATGCTGAGCATGTGCTCTACAACTGAGCTCTATGCCAAGCCCAAGCTAAACTTCTCTTCAATACCATAACCAACTCAGAAAAGCACACCTTAACCACTTGTTATGTATAGGCTTAAAATAAGGTCCTCATTGTGTGACCTTGACTTATTTGGAAACCTCTCTTAACTCTAAATTAAAAAGTCATCAAAACAAGAGTAACAAGAGTGATTTTAGTTTAGCTGGAGATACAGTAACTGGCCCACAGAACGCATCCTTTAGTACATGCTTAATGTTGGATGAAATGTAGTTGCACCTTTATTCTGTACTTATAGCTAGAATTAAACCAGTTTAATTTGTCCTTAGCTTCATTTGTCTCTCCTCAGAAGTCTGATTTAATCACTTTTGATCGGAACTAGGTTGATATAAACCAGTCAGATGATTGTTTCTTCTAAAGAATCCTACTACCTTACGCACTAAAGTGGCTGCCCTCACCTCTAACACCATCCATCTTTACATTCAATACAGCAGTGATGCAGCTGTCAGAGAAACTAAAGAGCTCTACCAAATAAGCTTCACTCTAAAAGATCATTTAAAGGAATACATTAGTCTCATATTTTTAAAAAGATGTTGGGTAGCTTGTCATCGTTTACAATTTGAACTCCTAGTTTTGCCTCTTTAAAAGACTCCAGCTATTGAGAAACAGCCTGTGGCTGAGAGTGGCAGGTATTTTCTCACCTTTTAATGCACAGGCATTGCCCACTGTCCAAGTCTAATTTAGTAGAGAGAACTCAGCATTCAGGGTCATCTGGAGAGGTACAGCCCATCCCACAGAAAGGTGACCTATACCCTCCCCTATCATTCAACTTTACAGCCTACACTAAAGATGGTCAGGCTCTGACTTCTACAATAATTACCCATCTCCTCTTCAAAATCAATTTTCAATATAAATCATTTTGCTTGTATTAATTTGTGTAACTATAAACCATTTTTTGTATTAATTCATTTAACCATCTTTTGTCACTAGTTTTGTGTCCTTAAAACATACTAAAGTTATGAGGCAAGAAAAATACCTTAGAATTACCTAACAATCTATTTAAAGAGCAGAGTAATGCAAAAAGGAGAACAAAGAAACAGTTTGTTAGGAATGGCAAAGGTTTAATTACATATAGTTCTCTTGAAAAGGAGAGACTATTATACCAAACAAAGGTATAAAAAATATCAGAAAACATAATTTCCAGTACAAATTTTATGCATATTTATTACCAATATGTAGCATTCAATAGTGACTTTTCCAAATTAGCTAATTTGGAAATTACATACAGCAAATACAGCTAATTTATATATATACACACACACACACATATATTACATATCTGATTAAATGACACTGGATAATATATCTTCATTAAGGTGTAAATTTTATGCTTGCTAGTGCATATTTTCAATTATGAGTTAAGGGCAAAATTACCATCTGCCTGTGAATTCACACTTCAATAACTTAAAAATTTCATAAATCTATATTCTGTCTTCCAGTTTATAAGCAAATGTCTCCATAGACCTTTCATGTGTTTATAGATGGCACACTGTAACTTAATACGTATTTTGAATAATATTGCTCAATGGGATGTTGGACACTATGATTACAGCATAATTATAATTATAGTATAATTATAGTTAAACTATAAACCATTTTATTGATAATCTTTCATCTGAAGAAAAACATGAAAGTGTGCCAAAATGATTTCAGACTGTATAACAAAATTTATGAGACTTGTAATAGGGTTTATCTTTAAACTCAAATACAAAATGTCAATAGTGATTGTTGATGCATGTGCTGGCCTACAACCTCCCTAAATATATCTATTTATCTATGTGTTCTGAAAAAATTGTAATGAAATCTTACTTTCTCAAATTGCAGCAAAATATGTATAATGTAAAAATCTCATCATTTCAACTATTTTTAAGTGTACAGTTCAGTGTACATTTGCACTGGTATGAAACCATCACCACCAACCATTTCTCAGAACTTCACACAGTAAATTGTTTCTGATAAACACTAACTCCTCATTCTCCTTCCCCTAATCCTAAACAAACACCATTCTACTTCTAGTCTTCGTGAACTTAACTTTTTGAGGTACCTCATGTAAGTGGAATTATAATATTTGTCCTTTTGTGACTGGCTTGTTTCACTTAGTATAATGTCTTAAGGCTCATCCTGGTCACAGTATGTATCATAATTTCATTCTTTTTAAGAATGAATACTAGTCCATTAAATGTATTTATATACATATACATTTTATTTACCCATCTTTATTTTTTAAAATATTTGTTTAGTTTGTAATGGATCTTTATTTTATTCATTTAATTCATTTATTATTTATATGTGGTGCTGAGGATCAAATCCAGTGCCTCACGCATGCTAGGCAAGCGCTGTACCGCTGAGCTACAGCTACAGCTCCCCATCTATTTGATGGAAGGACACTTGGGCTGTTTCTACCTTTTGGCTGCTATGAATAATGCTGTTACAATCACAGCATCTGTTCAAGTTCTTGCTTTCAATTCTTTTGGGTATATACCCAGAAATGGAATTGCTAGATCATGTGGCAACTCTATGTTTAACTGTTTGAGGAACCTCCACATTATTTTCCACAGCAGCTGTACCATTTTATGTTTTCACTTGCAATGCACAAAGGTTCCACTTTCTCCATATAGGAATGTTTTTTTTCTTTTGTTTTGTTTTTGTTTTTGTGTTTGTACTGAGGATTGACCTCAAACACACTCTACAACTGAACTATATCCCTAGCTCAACCCCCAAGGACTCCCCCTTGTTTTTGAGAAAAGGTCTCCGGAAGCTGGTCTTAAACTTACAATCTCCCTCCCCTAGCCTTCCAAAGTAGCACAGGTGTGTGTCACAACACCTGGCTTAGATTATTTTTAAAAAATAAAAAATATGAATTACTATTTTGTGATATAATTTTTGGTCCTGTTTCTTTACATTTCTCTCTGTCACTTGCTCTTATTACTAAAATCAAAACCACAGGATTTATGATGCAAGACTCAGGCTGATGAGAAATCTGAATTCCAAAACTCTGACAGGGTGAAAGAAAGAAAGTTTAAAGTTATAAAAGTTAAAACAGAATGCATGTCACAACAATTTAGAAAAATGAGGGGCAGGGGGACTAGCACCATATATAATGGGGTCAGAGTAGAGTTTCCTCCCTTTAGAGGAGATCTATAGATGTCTATTGTGAACATTTCCTATAAATGGAACCATAAAATATGCTACATTACATTCCTTAGAATGCAGTGGCAAAACTCTAATAATAGCAAACTAAAGATGGTTGATTGAGATCGTCATCACTACCCTTGGTGCATGTATGAAGACACAAATGGTGTGACTTTATCTGGTTTGCAACCAGAGAAATGGAAAAACTGAGCTCTATATATGTACTATGACTTGAAATGCAACTAAATAAACTAATTTAAAAAAAATTTAAAAAAAGTGAAGTCCATACTGAGTTTGGACCTTCAAAGAGATAAAAGAAAAAGATAGTTAGATAACAGACAACTAAGTTTTCTAAGGCCTCCTGATGGAGAAGTAATCATGAATTTAAGTTTTCTTCAGACTGCTGTATAAGTTGAATAATGACAATTTGGTTTCAAATATTTTATGTATCTGTTTACATTAAATAAAGGAACATTTAAAGGATGAGATTTAAGTAAAGTATCCAAAAGATGGGAATTAAGTAAAACATTCAATATTTTGAAACAGGTTAGCAATAGAATCACCATTCTAGGTTTAGGAGTAATAATATTGTAAGGATAATAATAACATAATATAATACATATTATACATAATATATATTATAAATATATTTCATGTGTATATCAGTTTCATATGAAAATATATTCTCTATAAAGCAAAACAATAATTTTCACTTTATAAAATACAGTAATATAAGTTTAAGAAAACAAATTGACATTTTTGATAAATTGCAAATTTTATGATGAATTCTATAATTTTTAAAGAAAGATGAAAATAATTTAGTTAAATTTCATCAAAATTACTTCAAAATAGAATTTAAGAATTACAATCTGGACATGAAAGAATATCATGATCCTTTTTCAGAGATTTCCAAGTTATTCACAAAGGATTTTGATTAGTTTAGCCACTACATGCACATTGAGACTATTTCCAAGTAGACGGTAACACTGTTTCAATGTTATCTTCTCGGGAAATCCTAAAAAAGAGAGATAAAAATTTATAATACAATCATTTTTAAGAGTAATTTCTAGAGATAAAAGGACGCATCCTTTAACAAAGGTACAGTGATCATTTCATAATGCATTTCAGTCAACAACAATTTCAGTCAACAACGGACCGCACATGTGATGGAAGTCTCACAAGATGATATCACTTGGTGATACTATAGCTGTCTTAGTTTGTGCAAGTACACCATTATGTTTACATAATTATGAAATTGCCTCAGGATACATTTCTCAGAATGCATCCTCATTGTTCAGCAACATATAACTGCAAATAACTAAAGTCTCCATTAAGTTTTACTGATAAATGAAGAGTCTGGAGCCAAAAAATACTATGCAGCATTTCATTATACTGTCCATATAATGAGATATTATCATATCATGGTATATTACACAGCATCAAGTTATGGGTAGTGTGTACATGTACATGTGTGCACATAGTGTTTGCAGAAATAGAATTCATAGAAATTCATGTATTAATGAACTTCAGAGAAAGTACTGGATACCATTTTTTTCTAAGTTGTTTCTTTTAGTTAGTAACATTTTTATGGAGATAAAAGTCACATACCATAAAGTTCCCTCTTTTAGAGTATATACTTCAGTAGTTTTTAAACATCTCCACTAATTCTAGAACATTTTCATAACTTCAAAAAAGAAACCTGATACCCATTAACAGTATCTTGCTATTTCCCCTCCATGTCCCCCAACCACGAATATACTTTCTCTATCTATAGATGTCTATTCTGAACATTTCATATAAATAGAACCATAAAATACACTGCCTTTTGTGTCAAAACATTCTTTTGCTTGGCATATTTTAAAGGCTGATTCACATCGTTGTGTTTCAATACCTATTCCTTTTTATGACATAAGTTTATTAGGCACTTGTCTATCTTTGCAGAAATGCTGATTCAAATCCTTTGCACATTTTTAAGCTGTACTATCTGTTTATTGTTCAGTTGTAAGTTTCTTTGTACATTCTGGATACAATCCATCAGTTGTTTTCACACTTTGTTAACACATACTGATTTTCTCATGTTAGACTTCTTTTCACATTCAGGATACTTTAGCATACCAATAAATTAAAGAAAAATGAAATTAGATAATAAAATGAAGGACATCATTAAAAAGCATTAAACATAGTAAAATTTCATTACATTTGTAGAGACCAGAGGTAGAGTTGGTTATTCTAAAGTTGTTTCTTCAACTCTTGACATACTAACTATAATGAAATAACAGTCATTACTATTTAAAAAAACTGTTATTTTCAATGGATCATGATTGTAAATTTCATATTCTAAATATAATATGTCACAGGCAAACATACTCCTCATCTCAAAAACTATATCAAAGTAGCCAGGGGTACAAATATATCCACAAATAAGCCTTTTGAATATCCCAACTACAATCTTTTGCAATGTTAAGATTACAACAAAGAAGAGAAAAGATTTGGAAACAAGTCAGGTTTGTAAAAATTGTGTGTGGGTGGGGGTATGTGTCTGTGGGTCCACGCATACTTTGTATACAAATGTTAAAGTCTAAACTAACCTACAGAAAAAGTTAACTAATTGTTTTAAGTTAAAAGATGACTTTTAAAAATTTAGGTACATTAACATAATAATATTCCTCAAAAGAAATGGAAATTAAAAGGTCAAGATAATAGCTTTCATGTAGTTAGTCACTCTCTTCCAAAGCCTGCTAACTCAGGAATGCGTGCTGCCAGACACAAAGAACCAGGACAAAATACACAGAAAGATCAATACAAATTTATCATTGCCAGTGGACAAAGAGCTCAAACAATCACCATTTTTGGACCCAGGGTCAATAATGTTGGAAACACATGTGAAGGACAGTGTGTCATCATGCTGTTTAATGGTAACATAAGGGCAAGCTTCTCTACACAAATACATCACATAGTTTAGAAGAAGATTCAGCAATTTAAAAGCACTTTTTTGCATGAATTATATAGTCAAAGAACTTGGGAAAATTCTGTTTATGTACCTAAAATTTTAAAATAGTAAAAAAATTTATGAAGTAAAGGCTATAAAAAGTAAATAAATGTCTACCATTTAAAAATGAAAGCAAACAAATTTGATATTGTCTCAGATATTGGGTAAGCATTTTAAACACACTAACTCACTAACTGTCACAGCAACCCTATGAAGTAAGTGCTATAATTACCCTCATTTTACAAATGAGGAAACTGTAATCTAAGGCAGAGAGAGGTTAATGTGGGGCTAGGATTCAAACTCGTCCGACTCTGGGCTCGCTCTGTGCCCTCAGCAAGTTTCAGTTTTACAAGAGTGACTACTACTCCTAGAATAAAACAAATACTGCAATAAAACTTAGGTATTCCTTTTTATTTGATAGTCAATCACTTGTCTCTCTTTAGTGCTATGTAAAATGTCTGACTTTTCAAAAAAATAAAAAATAATAACTAGAAATTAGTATTGAGTCCAATTCTCAGTTCTTCATTTGTTCTGTGATATTTTCTCACTCACTTTGTGACATAAACTAAGATAAGGAAAGTATGATTTTCTTAATAACACTCCCCAGGATATTTGTAACTAAATGATAACAGCAGAAATGAAGGAAGGAAGGAAGGAAGGAAGGAAGGAAGGAAGGAAGGAAGGAAGGAAGGAAGGAAGGAAGGAAGGGAGGGAGTAGAAAATAACTTGGTTGAAAATAAAAGCAGGGAGTAGAAAATAACTTGGTTGCTGCAACTGTGCTCAGACAATCCATTACATTGCCAGTTTGTTTCCAATGTACAAAAAAACCTTTGTTCTAAAACCTCATCTGCAAATTCATTATTTAGGATCTGAAACATGATTTATTTTGCCCATTATTTATTTTAAGAATAGTTGTGTTATTAATACTACAATATTAGATTTAGCACAGTTACACTTTTCTACATTCAAATTTCTATTCAGAATTCTCAAAAGCACATTTCCTCCTTCTGTAGACCTTGGAAATTGGTTAAGGAGGTCTATCTTCTCTCTGCCTATTAGCCAGGTACTGGGAGCACACCCACTGCCAGGCCTAAAAAAGGCATCACTTTTTTATAGCTGAGACCACTGGCCCACAATGAGATCAGGAAGGGGTTGCCACTGCTTTTAGCAGGAAAGAGTAGTGTATCCAATCTTTCAAAAGCAACAATTCCCAGATTTCCAATGGAGTTAGAACTCTGTCTTTCTCACTCTGTACTCCACCTTCACTTTTGCTCTTCAGATGCCCTGGTATAGATCCCCTCATCTTCGGTAAAGTCTGGCATTTGTGTTCCTTTCTTTCCTTTGGAAAGTTCTTTCCTAGACTACCTCTCCATCTTCCCTTTTCTCCAGTAATTAACCCTTGTGGGGAAGGATGAAAACACACAACAGATGAATATGTATCATGGAGTAGATAAATACAAACACCTTCCCCCCAAATCCTCAACTGAAATGCCTTTTAATTTCTTCATTCTAAAAACTAATCATAGGCATTCTTTCTTTAAAAATATTTTTTAGTTATACTTGGACACAGTGTCTTTATTTTGTTTATTTATTTTTATGTGGTGCTGAGGATCAAACCCAGTGCCACACACATGCGAGGCAAGTGCATTCTTTCACAAGACCTAGCATGGGGTTTACTAAAATCAGACCTCTGCAGTGAAACACATCATGTACAACCACAAGAATGGGATTCTAATTAGAATAACTTGTATTCTATATATGTATAACATGACAAAATATACTCTACTGTCATGAATATCTAAAAAGAACCAATAAAAAAAAAATGAAAGTTAAAAAAACAAAAAAGACCAGACATCTGAAATCAAGAAGATAAGCAGAAAAGAAGATGCTTTAACAACCATACACATGAGAGGTAAAGAATTGTTGATTTGCCCCTTTTGCCTATGAACTCTGACCCATTACTGATGTTAAAGGGAGAGGGCAAAATGAGTCAGAAAGGACTAGACTAAGGCAGATTATTAGGGAGAGGGAAAACAGGACAGGAAAATGCCCCAAATGGCACAATCAGGAAAGGAAGGAAGATTCTTAAACCCACTTGCATGGGAAAGGGTTTATTCATAATATGTACATGTGAGTCCCTAATAAATTTTGAGAACTTCAATAAATTAAAGTTGAGGTTTGCATAGATCCCACATACCAAACTCTGGAGGAAATCCAAGGAGATTTGCTATTTCTTTAGGAGTGAAATACCGCAGTTTAAGCATTGACAACTTTGTTATCTTTTCTTCTTGTGGCAAATTGGTAAGGGATTTGTAGATATTCTCAATCTGTAAGAAAACATGGAAGATAACTAAAAAAGTACTGTGGAACCAGATTTGTTAAGATTTCCAATTGTGAGACAGCTTTAAGATGGACACTGGGCTGCAGTTATAGCTCAGTGGTAGAGCGCTTGCCTACCATGTGTGAGGCACTGGGTTTGATTCTCAGCATCACATAAAAATAAATGAATAAAATAAAGGTCCATCAACATCTTAAAAATTTCTAAAAAAGAAAATGGACATAAATGGGAAAGACAGTAGAATGAATCAGACATAACTTTCCTATGTTCATGTATGAATACATGACCAGTGTAACTCCACATCATGTACAACCACAAGAATAGGAAGTTATACTCCATGTATGATATATCAAAATACATTCTACTGTCATGTATAACTAAAAAGAACAAATAAAAATAGAATAAAATAAGATGGACATATAGTCTGCTATAATATATGACAGCAAAATATATAGGCAAAAAAGTGTCTGTGTGTAATGAAGTAATTGTCTCAACAAGGGCAATCTAAACTGTGAAAAATAATAAAAGGCTAACATCAATTAGGGTACTTTCCAGTATACCTGTCATTGTTGATGTCTTAAACTTAATCAAGAATATAAATAATCATTGACAATATTACAAAATGGAAAAATAGTAAAAGATATAAAGGAAACTAGGTCAACCAATGAAACCAATTTTACAATGCCTTTAACAAGATTATTGAAAATACTTGTTGACAATTTCATCCAATTAAGAAACTTTCTTAAAATGGTAAAACATATTAAATGATTTCTCAAATCCAGACTTTCATTTGCCTATGATAGTATTTTTATTATGAGTAAATTTTATTAATAGTTGAGTTTGAATCAGCATAAAAGAAAATAATGTGATGTTATATTAAATTTTAAAATCTATAAAACTTACTATTAGGCTTATATTCAACTATAACACCATGAAGAGTTTACAACTAAATAATTTAAAAACTACATTGCTAACGCAGATTTTGTTTTCCTTATAAGGAAGTTTTATAGTATGTGCTACAAAGAAGGAAATTGTGCAAATTTTAGAGCATTCACTACTGTAGGCTAAATTTCAATTTACTATTTATGGAAAAAAAAGAAATGCAGAATATAAGAATAATAAAATGAGAATAAAAAAACAAAACCTTCCTTCTGAGCACATATACAGCAATAAGAATTATCCTGTACTAAAGAAATTATATGTGAATGTATGTGTTCATAGATGAATAACATATTTATTCCCAGTTGAACATGTAAAGTATTCATTCTCAATTGAACATGTAAAATTGTTTTAACATTCTCAAATTAAGTATTAAGCAACTTTAAAAAAAAAAATGTGTCTCACACCACCACCTAGGCTGGCCTTGAAATCAAGATTCTCATTCCTTGGCCCTCCAAGTGGCTGGGATTACAGGCAAGTGCTGCCGTGCTGAGCATACTATTATTATTTTTATCAGTGCTGGGTATTGAAGGCAGGGCCTTGTGCATGCTAAGAAAGCACTCTACCACTGAGCTATACCACCAGTTGATGGGACATTATTTAAATCTTTAAAATATTTCAGTTTTAAAACATCTGTGGTACCTGCACATCCTCTGCAGTCTGTAACACAGATCCTGTCCCTTCTATGTAGCTTCCATAACTGAAAAATGAACATAAATATTATGCAGTACCTAACATATTTGCTAATGCTAAACTTCTTAAATATTTCTTGAATGATGTAATCTATATGGTTACATAGTTCTGAAATATCTGGAATGATATCACATTAATTGTACATAACATGCTTTGAAAAATTATTAGGTAGAAACCACAAGATAACTCCACTTAAACTTTTCAAAAACCAAACATGGAACAGTTTTTTGAGTTGCTTAAACACCACTAAATTATGTATTATGGTCATTTGTTACTAATATTCACATCTGTAATGTTTATCACTAGAAACTATGCAGTTTATATTCAAAGGCAATTCAATACTGGCATCCCTGCCACATTGCACCAAATTTATATAAGTGAAAACAGATTGCGGACATTTTTTTAAAATGCCTGAACCATTGTATCTTTTCATGATCCCCAAGCCCTGCTTTCTAATACCATATAAATATAGTCCCACTGAGGCTGAGTTTGCCTCTCATTTAACCCAGTATGTTTTTACAATCATTTTCGTACAAGAATTAGACCATAACCATTAAGTTCTAATAAAAATAAGAGAAAAACTACAAAAAAACAAAAATAATTAAACCATCATGTAAAAATATATAAAAAGTATAAAATTCTTCAGAAATGAAAAGTATTAGTAATATTTCTTCTCAATACCATTATCAAGCTAGCTGTTCAACATATTATTTTTTGCATAGAGAAACATTTAACATATAAATTGAAAAAATCACACAAAGGAAAAATAATTTTTTGAAATTGTTATATATCATGCATATAAATTTGTATACATGTATATATTCTATGTAAAATAGACTTTACAGTAAAGCTTATTTTATACCATCTCATCTTTATAATTATAAAAGAATTTCAAGGTTGCTTTTTATTACAAAATTGATGTCTTATTTTATGAGAGTCCTAAACAGAACCTATTGGACTTGGTAATAGACAACAGCTAAGTGAAGTCTTTTAAGGTACTGTAAAGTAATAAACCCTTTCCCCTAGAAGTCCAAGGGCAGAGTATGATAAAGTCAGAATGAGTTCCAGGATTGTACCAGGAGCACAGTGTCTTATACAACATATCCAGTGAGACGGTAAGAAGAGAATGCTTGAATTGTCAAATCATACAACTAGCTATCAAATGAGGCTGAGTGGTAGGGATGTTTGGCAAAATTTTTCTGAAAAGGCCTAATGTTCCCCTTCTTTCTAGGTTTAAAAACATTGATGAAAAATGTATTAAACATTCATGAAACAACCCAAAAATAGCCCCTTAAATGTTAGTCAATAACTAATGAGTAAAATAAATATACCCATACCAGGAAAATAAAACAACCCTTATGTACTGATATGCAATATCCAATTTATATTGGGCATTAAAAAAAAATAGGCATATAATCGTGTATTCAGGCTACCATTTACTTAAAAAGGGAATAAAAATATACATGTATACTTAAATACATCCTTATAAACAATACCTCAGAAAGATTACACAGTACTAGTTTGTATGCAGGAAGGGATACTGGATGGCCAAGAAACAGAAGTAGAAGGGAGTCTTACAATCTTAGTACCTTAAGAGCCAGGGTTATCAATCAGTGGTAAAGCATTTGCCTCACATGCTGAAGGCCCTGGGTTCAATCCCCAGTACCACAAAAACAAAAACAAACAAAAAATTTTAGTGCTTTTTGAATTTTGAACTATGGAAATATACTGCTCACTCAAACAACTGAGTAAAATTTAAATTTAAAAATTAATTGAATGTGCTTCAGCTGATTCATTTTATTTATTTAGATTAAAATATAACTACATCTTATACATTGTTTGCAAGAGTGAACATAACTCTTAGAGGTTTGATGTGTCATGGAAAGAAAGGTACTAAAACACTGGCAATTCATGAGCTACAGAAACCATATTTACACCACGAGTACGTAAGATCCTACAAAGGTCACCAAACAAATGGCCTTGTCTCCTCTAAACACTTGTGGGTGGTGTACATAATGTTCCACCAGAAGGAATTTTCACTTGTGCTGGAACACGAAACAGGCAATTAGGGGCAGAAATAATAACAATAAAAGCAATAATGCTATCAGAAACATTTTATAAAATGCTCCTTGTTTTGAGAAGAACTAAAAGAAACACTAACTATAAAAACCTGGTCATTTTGAATATAATATTAATAAAGTGTCTTTAAAACTTACCCTTTGGTAAAGCATGTGGATCTTCTGCAAGTGGGCTTAACAATATCTAATAAAAGAGCATATCGCAGCAATGACTTTGGTGGTAAAATATACTGATTGGTGTCAATATCATCTTCAAGAAAATCTTTTAGCATTTGCACAGAGAGATCACTGTCCTGTTGATGTTTTCTTTCAATTTCTTCTGCAGTTTCAAGCTTAAAAAGAATGGCATCTTTTCCAGAACATTGCATACTGTTATCAAAGCAAATATTGGGTTCTGTTTTCTTTATTTTAATTTTATTTTCTGCATCCACTGCACATTTTTGTGGATGTTTATATTCAGTTTTAGGAAACTCCATCAGTACCTGGCATTAAGTAAAAAATACAGAAACTGTCAAAAGCTTTATTAAAAATAAAAGACAAATTAATAATGTTCAGTAAACATTATGTAAATAGCTATTTTAATGTTTATGGTGTTGTTATTAGAAAGGAATTGTGGCTTTCTTGTATTTGTACCAGTTATTACAAGTTATCAATCACCTAGCTATAGTGTCATCAGGCTACCAATGATTTATTTCATGGAATTACTGTTTTCTGTATTTATTAACAAAAATGTTCAACAAAGTAATAGGAAGTATATTAAATATTGATACAGTATACTATTTGGAAAAGTTTAGAAAGCAATATTACATTCAAGAAAGTGTACATTCTGGATCAAAGGAAAAACTGGAACATAATCATGATCTAAAATCTAAAAACTAATCTAAAATCTAAATCTAAAACTAGTGATTAAAAAAAGTGCTTTTCATCATGAAAGGTTACTTCTACTCAAGTCCCACAAAAAAAACCTGTTTCTGCAAAACTCATAACCATGTATAAAGTCCCATTTTATAAAAGAAAAACCAGTCCATGCACTTTCAAGGATGTAATGATAATATACTTTATACGTTGTTTTTGGAACTGTCCACTATGGAAAGGCAAATATATTGGTATTATGTTACAAAGAACTGAAATAACAAAACTGATTCCCTAATAGTAGGACTTGGAATTTTAGTACTTAATAGTGATGGTTACAGAGAGCTTAACTGAACTACTGAAACTCTGTTATCCACCTCCGTTTTTGATCAGAGCACATAAAATTGGCCCCATAATTAGAGTCCTATCTATAGCAATTAAGTATTTTACTGTAGCTTGTACTAATTATTACACTATTTTAATCAACTAAGCTAACTAATACTGGTTTTAAAAAAAATGCAACCACTGTGTTAAAATAATCTTACGTGATTTTTAAGACAATATATTTTATCAAAAGTAACCAATCTTTAGTTGGGGAGAGAAAAACGATGAATGCTAATAGTCAATGGTCAGAAGAAAAACTGTGGGGAGAGATCGGGGAATAACAAAACTAATGGTTATTTGTTTTCTTTTCACTTTTTTTTTTAATCTCTAATGAAGAGAGAAAATTTTTGTGTGTTCGTTTTGGTTTTGTTTAGTTTAAACCAGTAAAACTGTATAAGAGAGGAAAAAGACCTTGGAGATGGACATAGGGTATAGTCTATATGTATATAGACATTCTATAGGACAGATATAAATCCAAAGTAGTTCTTGAAAATCAGTTAGCACACTAGGCTATATTTGCAACCAAAAAAACCATAATAACAATAACAATACCTGCCCAGGGGCTTGAAAAGGTAAAGGCTCTGACTGAAATTTTGCAATAAGGAAATACCTTAGTCTTGAATTTGGAATGCCAAGCTGCAAACAAAGCAGATCAATTAGTTACTTTACAAAAAGAGATCTGTACTAACTTTAGCATTTAGTAAAACAACTCAGGGGTATACATCTGGCTTCTGCTAGCAAACTGTGTTACTGATTTTTTGTAACAAATTTGAAACCTGTTAAATTCTAGTAAATTCTAACCCTGTTAAACTGCTCTTCTGTACCTTTACTCAAATGAAATAGTCTGATAAGTCATTATTTCTATGAGTCATTTTCATTTTATACTTTCCAAGAAGAAATAGATATTTTTACATTCATTATTGCTAATTCAGTAATCAAAAAATGTAAGTCAAATATAGCTATTCTTGGCTATTTATTATTTTATCATATTAATAAACAAAGATTCATTGTATTTTAGAAATTTAAAGGCAATAAATATGAAATAAATTTAGAGATCAGATATATTACCAATTTCTACAGCTTGCTTACTTAATTTTTTTTAAAGTGGGTTTTCTTTTCATTTCTAGGCAAAGAACTATATAATACAGTAAAAACTATGAGAAACTAAAAAGAAAAATGACAGTGATACCTGCAAAATTGAAATTTGTCAAATAGTTTATCTTATAACCAGTTACCTTAATTTGTTAACCATGAATGTTTGTGATTGAATGCTATGTCACAAAAAGTGTAATTAGAAAATTATCATATGGTTCCTTTTCTTTTCTATTTTAAATTACTTTCAGGCATTATCTAGACAAAACACAGTTTGTAAATGCCACATGTGTATGTTTCTAAAACATGCTATCCTTTATTTTTCAAAAAATACATTGCTTTAATGACAGAACATTTGCCTGCCTTGAGTTCAATTCCCAGTGCAGGAAAAAGAAAAGAAAAATATATTCTTTATGAGCTCCAATATATAGTTTTATAAGATATGTATATAAATAAATCTATATGTATGTACTACATTCTTTAGAAAGTAAGACCCCTATCTGATCTAATTTTAGAATAAAATGTTATAAAAAATAAAGCTATTCTGTTTATTGAATAGAATTTCCATTGGAGGGAAAAGCCTTTAAATTATAATTTATATAATGGTTTATAATTGTTGTACCTACAGAGGTTGGAGATAATAGAAATTCTTGGTACTGAAAGCCACAATTTTCTATTGTTTGTATCAACATGTCTCTGAAAAGAAAAAAAGAAAGAAAAAATATTAAAAGTTTTTACCCTTTTCTTGCAAATGGGGTTCTTATATAAAATAGTGTGTATAAAGTGTCATTGTAAGTGAAAATTATAAGCTCACTCAAGCTGTTCAGAAAGATAATGATCTAATTCTAGTTCCAGTACTTGAGAAATTGTATTTTAATAAAAAGATACAGATAATTCTCTTACAAGTAAATAAAGATGTCAGATAATATACCTAAACTGATGAAAAGTTTGAATTACTAATCTACTGATGATGAATTTTCCATGGGTACTAAAACTATATCTACCTGGTAGCAAATCAGATGAAAACGCTGGTATGATGGACATCAGATGGATCAAGGACTCCGATGGATGCCTTCTGCCCACCTAGGCTACCATCTGACAAAACCCCGACGCAGGGCTGCTTGTTATATCTAATTGTGGGGCAGGAAATGCCCATCAACAGGACAAGGTCTTGCTAAAAATATTTCTGATTCAAAAGAAACAGTCACCAATATAAGTGACTAAAATTGAGACAAATCATTCCCACTAAAACCAATGCTCATTCTGGAAAAATTCAAACATCAAAATGGGATATAATCAGTAGAACAAAACTTTGTAAATCCCCAACATGGTCCCCCACAAAATCCTTTGTAATACTCTTTACATTATTAGTCACAAGAAATACTAATAAGTAAAATATATGGTACATAAAAAATGCCAGATTGTGTTTATTTTTGAGTTCTTTATTTCACAATAGTTCTTACTATAAAATACACCAAGTCTAAGATATAGACAAGACAAATACATATTTTACCTTGTAGAAGAGACTTCAAAACCTTTAACATTTTCTAAAAGAATATACTTTGGTAGTTTTTGTAATCTAAAAAAAAAAAAAGAAAAACAAATGGAATACTAAATATTCAATTACTAAGTAGTGATAAGTAAAGAAAATGATTATTTGTGAGAAATATAAGGTTAAATAACTTTCTAAACTTTTTATAAAAATGCATACGATGGAAACAACTCAAATTTTTTTGTTTTTCTCCATAAACATGGCATGCTTGATAAAGTTCACACTTTAAATGTTAATTTCCACTGAAGCGCATCTCAAAAAGCCTTTGTACTACACAACTCAAAGGGCTGCCACTCACATGGCATGAAAGCTTCTGTGATTAACACAAATTTCTAGGCCATGGGTAACAGTATTCACTAATAAAAGCATCATTTGCATTACCATTATGAATAGAGGCAATAGAATTAGCTAGTAAGTTGTAACTCCCTGTCACTCACTGTGGTGGCAAGTGTGAAATCATAAAACATTTGCAGTTATTCTATTAGTCATGACATAAGACAATACATAGTATGTACAGTATCTAGAGGGAGTATGTATAAATTGCTAATTTCTATGAAATGAAACCCACATTGTTCCAGACCCATAGTTTTCAATATAAATTTGTACAAGAGTATAAGTTTTTACCTTGGGAGAATACCTAGAATGTATAAGAAGCTATTTGTCCTTGGATCAGTCATATCACCCTGTAAGCCAATTCTAAAGAAGTAAAGAAAACAAAAAAGTTTATAAAGAATTTTATATAAAGATATCAAATCACTTCTAAAAAGTCAAAACAGAATTAAAGTTGGTCCTCATACAGACAAAAAAACGATCATTTCTGTTGCTATCGTGAACAAAATGCATTTATTCATTTAATTAAAAAGAAAACCTTATATCTAATAAATACATCTAAAATTTATGTTTACAAAGCAATATGTCACAGTAATTCACACAAAACAAAGAAGAATAAGAAGTCAATGAGGAATAAAACCAATTATTCTCTTAAAATCACTTTGTTTAGGAAAAATACACATACACTATCTTTTGCTCAGCTCCAAGAGAAACAACAAGAATTCAGATGAATAAGTTGTTTGGGTAGGATGGTAACCTAGAGTTGATGGCACAGTGATAATCACCATTTAAGCAGATTAAATAATAAGCAAGACTAGACATTCTTGTCCAATGTAAATACAGACTTAAACTGAAGACTATTCTATAAGCAGAACTTGCAACGTGGTTAAACCTACTAGGGTCAAGACTGGTCATGTAAACAGGTAGTATCTGGGCTAGCAACTACAATTGATAAAATTCAGAATATGGTCAAGGGTCAAGTAGGAAGGAAGATTTGGATTGGGCCTGAATAGCAGGAACAGAGGAACAGGGTTTAAAACCTTGGTACTTATGAGCTTCGTAGTATTAAGTAAGTTACTTGACATCACTTAGTTTGCTCATTCCTGACAGGAGGGCCAAAATCATCAGTGGATTGAAGATTTGCAAAGGGATTAGAGTGGATCTGAACAGAATTCTCAGAAATCTTTGTTTCTTCACGTTCTGTCCCTTTCCTCTGAGTTCCAAATGATAATTATACAATCAGTTACTGCTGCCCTCAGCAGCTAGACCTGGGCTAATGCAGTTATGGTATGTGTGGTAGCAGGGAAGATACTGGGGGCCCACTGCAGTAATACACGATGCTTCCCAGTGCTGGGGCTACATTCTGTTCTGTAATATCCTACCTAATTCATATATACCTTGAACCGACTTTATATGGAATGTCTTCTGCCTTCTCAAGTAAACTCATCCTCTTTCAGACACAGCTCAGACATCACTTCTGAAAGAATGTCTAGTATACAAAAATGTCTCCTAGTGCACAATAAGCCATTTTCTGCTCTAGGCTTGCTCTTTCGGGGCTTTCAATATTTTTTTAGTATATAATTTACATCACAATCTAAGATGATTATTTGCCAGTCATTCACATTAAACTATAAGCTCCTTAAGGAAAGAAACTATAGCATCAAAAACAATGGATGGCATTTAGGTGCACAATAAAACCTTGGAGAATTCGTTTCCTAGTGAGTTATTAAAATTTACCATGAGAATATCCGTTTGAGTCATAATGTTTACTAGATGTTCTTCCACTTAAAGGTACACATATTAAAATAGGAAGGTATAAAATGACTAATAAATCCTGACTCTGATATTCACTAATATTGTAGTTGTAGGAAAGTTATTTAACCTTTCTATGGCTCAGTTTCTCATTTTTAAAATATAACAATAACGCCTATCCCATAAGCTTGTTAAATGATATGCTCTATGTAAGGCACTTAGACAATTATTACTATTATCATTACTTTTTAAAATAACTTAAATTACTATTATTACAAATATTTAAGTGAAGATGAATTAGTTAACATTTCATTTAAAGACTGTGGGTGTAACTTGGTGATAGAGCACTTGCCTATCATATGCAAAGCCCTGAATTCAATCCCCAGCATGCAAAAAAAAGGAGAAAAAAAAAGATTTCATTTATAACATATAATTACTTAAAACACATAATCAAAAATATTATTTAATTCATTAATATTATTTAATTCATTAATATTTAATGTCATTAAATATTATTTAATTTAATACATAATAAATTACCTAGCTATGAAAAATTTATAATATTAAATGTACATATCAATTTTAAGAAATGTAAAATACACAAATGCATGCTAGACTAACTTTTGAATTTTACAGTTAAGTAATCATGACTTGACTATGCATTACAATAAGTCACTTTTATTAACCGGTATTAGAAACATTCTGAATGCTTAGTAGATTAAACAAATTAAGGTTGTTTGGGCCATGTTATGGTTTGGATATAAGGTATCTCCCCAAAGCTCCTGTGTTGATGCAGGGATATTCAGAGGTAAAATTATGAAAACTATAACCTAATCAATCCAACTGATTCTAAATGGATTAACTGGGTGGCAACTGTAGGCAGGTGGGGTGTGGCTAGGGGAGGTATGTCACTGGGGATAGATCCTGGAAGGGGATATCTTCCCTGCAGCCTCTTCTCCTTTCTCTGCTTCCTGGCCACTATGTTCTGAGCTACCACATTCTTCTACCATGATGCTCTGCCTCGCCTCAGGCCCAGAGCAATAGAGTTGGTCAAACATGAACTGAACTTCTGAAACTATGAGCCCAAAATAAACTTTTCCCCCTCTACGTTGTACTTGTTAAACATTTTGGTCAAAGTGACAGAATGCTTACTAACATGGGCCAGATATAAATGTTGCATGTTGGGCAGATATAAAATAGTCATGCATATCTGCTGTTGATAAAAGCATTTTGATTATCTGACTGTAATAGTTGTTTGCTTTATGATTAATGATGAATTATAAATATGAATAGATAAAATACATTATTTACGAAAAATTTCAAAACTATGAAATGCAGCTGATGGTCTTCTTGAACAGAGAAACTATACATACTACTATCTCTTATACATACCTTGTGAATGGCTGACATGGAGGGCTCATTAAAATCATATTGAAAGATAATTTGTCAAACTCTTCCAGTGTAATGCCCTAAGGAATGCACATTTAGTGAAAAAACAAATATAAAGATACAGAATGAGGAAGAAAGAAAAATGCTAACTAATTATGACTAAATATATCAGAAATCATGACAGTTTATTTAACACAGTACTTTTTAAATCAACTTGAAATTAACTTCCCAAAGCAATCTTATGAGGAAGTAAGGTAGTAAACTAAAGCTGTGAAATTAGGTAACCTCTCCCAAAGTCCTGAGACATCCAAGGCAGAGATGGAACAAAAATTTAGTTTATCTTAAGCATCAGTTTCCTCTATGATGTCTCATGTGTAACACTGATTTGTTTTCTGAGTCAAACATGAAGAACTTTATTTCATAACTAATGATCATTGGCATAGAGTCTAAGAAGTTTTTAGGTACCTATCTACCAGTAATGTTTTTTTGTTTTTAAATAATTTTTAGACATTGATGGGCCTTTATTTTATTCATTTATTTATATGTGGTGCTGAGAATCAAACCCAGTGGCTCACACATGCTAGGCAAGCGCTCTGCCACTGAGCCCCAGCCCCAGCCCACCAGTAATGTTTTTTAATTAGCAAATGTGATATATATACTGATCAATGTCCACCCCTAACACAAATGCCTCTTTTAATACATCACCCTATGTAAAACGGGCTCATGTTCAGATATCTACAATTATTTTATTGTTTTGTAGTTGTGTGCAGTCAAAACATTTCAAAGATTGTACAAAAGAATAATTAGAATGATCCTAAATTTGCTCCTTTTTTATATATCAGAAGATAAAGAGAAGCACAAGTGTTTGCCAACTCTCATTAAATATTCATGTACATCTTTATAAATTTAAAGAGATCAGTACAGAACCATAACCTTCCTAATTATAACTCACTTCTGAGAAGTTCAAGTACATGAATGAAGCAGGATAATCTTTACTCTGAGTTCTGTGAAGCGTTAACCTGGAAATTAGCCGTTTCTGCTGTATTCAAGGTTAATAACACATATAGAAGGCAATAAGTGACATGTATTTTGAGGCAATACTCATTTTTTTTCTAATTTTATTAGGAGAAATTAAAAACATTCAGAAAAAGAAAATGAATTTTGTCAAATGTTTTCTGACATAGTTTTGTTCTTTCCAATTATTACTATGTTGAATAATATTTTAACCTACTGCATTCCCAAAACAAAATCCACTTTGGTCATGTTATATTATTCCTTTAATGTGCTTCTGATCTCTTTATATTTTATTTAGAACTACTAAGTTTATATTCACAAGACAATGGTTTTCTTATTTTGCCATATATCATACTGATTCAATAAAAATTTATTGAGGAGTATTTCTTATCATGTCCTGCTCTATCAACCCTGATGCTATTTTACCCACATATACTCACAACAATTAGACCTTTCTTGAGGACTGTACCAAATATAATTATAAAGTAACTTTCTGAGACTCTAAAATGTTTTTGACCTTGAAATTTATCTTATCTAACACTAATTTTGAAACATCTTTTATCCTTTATTAGTATTTGTCTGTTAGGTCTTTGTTCATTTTTTTAGGTACAATATGTTGTTCATATCACAAAGATATAGGGTTGATCAACAAGGAGGAGGAGGAGAGTGAGGTGGAAGGGAGGGAGGAAAGAAAGGAAAGGGGAAGAAATATGTAATGAATTTAACAATATCATATTATATACATATATAAACATACCAACAAGAATTTCACCTTTATTATGTGTAGGAAATACCAATAAAAAATAAAGAGTAAAAGGAGGCTCAATAGAGACAAAGAGGGAGAATAAAGAGAGGGAGGAGGGGAGGGAAAGTGGGAAGAAAGGGGATTGAAATCACCTTGCATGCATTATTTTGTCCAAATTAACCCAAATATTAAGTATAATTATAATGCTCTATAAAAAAACAATGTTCATAAATTAATTCATCAATATTTCTGAGTACCTGTTATATGCCAGGCATTGTACTAGGTCTAGGAATACAACAATAAACACAGCAGATGAAGCTTCTGCTCATATAAACTTTGGACACTATTGACTAGTAATTTCCCACTTGCTATCTAGACAACTTATTGATTTTAGTTTTATCACCAGTTATCTTTTAGACTGAGGCATTCTACCTTTGGCTAAAAACCTATGTGTGAGCCAGGTGCAGTGGTACATGTCTGTAATCCCAGCAGCTCAGGAGGCTAAGTCAGGTGAATCGCGAATTCCAAGCCAGCCTCAGCAACTGCAACTCAGTGAGACCTTGTCTTTACATAAAATACAAAATAGGGTTGGGGATGTGGCTCAGTGGTTGAGTGCCCAAGTTCAATCTCCTGTACCAACAAAACAAAACAAAAAACCTATGTGTGCTTTCTCAGGCCTAACCATACGCAATTACAAAGGCTTTCCAAGGCAGGCCTCACGGGGAGGAGCTGTTTTCCTCACACCAGAGTTGGTACACAGTCAATATAGCAAGGCAGTTTCTAAAAGGAGTCGCAGTTGTGATCTCAGGCCCTTCTGAACTATCATGCTCTTCACACCTTGCATTCCTAATCCCAGAACTTTCCTTTCTAGATCTCTTCCATGGAGATCTTGGGTAGAAATCCCCTACCAAAGGACTCCTTGCAGGGAAAGAGAAAGGAAAAAGAAACCTTGAAGACAGCTGTCCCCGAAGTCAGGACCTAGCACTTTTCCACTTCTCATCCTCCTTACTCACCCTCCCCTTAATGCCAGGGGCTTCCTCAACAGTGAGATGGCCTGACAGTTACACAGATCTATGGGAACACAAGGAATACAGGGAGTAGGCATTTTCTCTAATTTTGGAGTCTTATTTGTACCATAATGGTAAAGGGCAAAGGCTCAGCTTTCTCTTTCCCAGCTATGCTGAGTTCCTGACAATAATATTAAATAATGTCTTAAAATATTGATAGCTTCATTTATCTGCTATAAACATATTTTTGAGTCTTACTCCCCCCACCCTTCTCACTCCAATTATAGACATTATCATCACTACATTGCAAAGCTTTACAATATTCTCACCCTTTTTCTAACCATTATTTCTTTCTAACACGGCAGCTTCATGCTTGGGTTATCTACTTTGATTCAGCTCTTGCTTAGCTAGATCAGTCCAGGAATTGTTGGATGTTTTATTTTATAAACTTTTCATCTGCTTCCATTAATATTTTTGTTCCATTTGATTTATTCTCTTCTTCAGAAGCACTGATTACATTTATCATGTATCATTTTTATTGTCAGTAGGTATCATTAACTTTTTAAGATTCTGATCTATATTATTTTCCATTTTATTTTGCTTTATTTTTCTCAAGCTCCATTCTTCAAGAGTCTATTTAGAGTATGGTCTAATTTGTTTTCTGCTACTCTGGCATGACTTTCATTTCTATGATGGTTTTATTTTGCTCCTCTTTCTTTCCAGACCTCTTACACTTTTCAAATCTTATCATTGCTCTTTGTATATATTTATCTGATATCTTAAGATAGGTTTTATTTAGTGGTTGAACATCATGGAGACTTGTTTGAAATTTTCTTCTGCTTCTTACCATTATTTTTCTATTACATATTCTGCTTTTTTGTTTATAAATCTTATCTCCTTTAAAAACTTCTAAGTATAGCCTCAAACTGGTTTCTTTCCAACTATTATTCATTTTTTAATAGAGGCCACTTGAATGCAGGAGTTTGCTAAAAGATGAGGAGAAGCAGTGGCAGCTTCCATTCAGGTACTTGCTGCCACATTATTGGTAAAAAGCAGCTGGACCATTTAACCCAAGAACAGGCCTCTGTCCCTCATCCATGCTTTCACCTTAAGGGTAAGCAAGATGTATACATAGGTTGCAATGGAGTTTTTGGTCTAGTGGGTTGGGTTTTACATGTCTCGTCTCCTGACTGTCAAGAACAAATGACCAAATATTATGGGGTATATTTATCTCCCTTGCCATTTTTTCCTTCTTGATTACATACAAGATACACAGTGGTTTGCATGCAATTTTGTGATCTATCATTTGATAGAATATAAAATATTAATTTCCTTCTCATAATTTTCTTTTAAATTTAGATGACTTATTTTCCAATTAAGCTACCAGAAACCAACATTTGGCAGTATTGTTCAATCATGTTTTCCTTGCTATAAACATAATGAAATAAGAGTAACTCACTTCAATTGTCTTCGCCAATAATTGTGTGTGAGGAAAATTATACTTGTATACTTCATTAGCAACTGTGTTTACATCAACGGCAGCCACCACTTGTGCAGGTATACAGCTTTCTGTAATAATAAATGGAATATCTTAGAAAGAAAAGATCTTAATATCATTTGCTCATCAGAGAAAAGTCAAAACAGCCAAAGTTAGTATATTTCCTTACTTATTCAATTAGTTAGTCAGATTTCAGATCTCAATAGAGAACTAGGAAAGGAGGAACCAAGCATGAAGTAGAATATTTGAGTATGTACTCTGATTAATCTCTGTAACAGCATTCCAATGCTAAAAATAAGATTCAAATTTTAGTCATTACTTCATATTTACTTTTCTCTCTCATTAAGATATATGGGCATGAATCAAATAGGAAGTCTTCCTACGTTAAAACAGATCAAAAAAGGAAAGTATAGAATATTCTAAGTCATAATATTTGGAACTTTATATAAATAAATTACCATGTGTTCTTCATCTTCTTACATTAAAACAAAGCTGCTTCATAATACTACTGAAAATACTTTTAGGTATTTTTAATAGCTGGAGATATAATTTACATACTGCAAAATTTACCTGCTTCAAGTTCAGATAAGTTTTTAAAAGTGAACAATTTATTGGTGTCCAAATATAAAGGATTCACAGACAAAAACTCATGACAGACCAGGAAAGAATATAAAAACAAGGGAAACAATTATAAAGGCATGTTTTCACTGCCCATCTGTCTTCTGATGAAGAAAAGCATTTTCAAAATGATTTCAGATTCAGGGAATTTTAACATGTTCTTTAACAGCAGTCAAAATTTGAACTCTGTAATTGTAGTTGCTGCTATATTTTGAAATTATGATCCTTATCCCTAAAACCTAGTTATGTACAAACCTAGTTATGTGCAGATCCTGTCCCAAATCAGGAGAAAATGTGAAGAGTTTTAAAAATTAAAGTATTTGAGACAAGAAAATTATCAAAGAGAACAATGTCACATAATAGATCCAAACAGCTATTTCTTTAATAACCATTTGCTGATAAATGGTTAGCTTAGTTTAGCCTAAACATTAAAAAGGGGGAAAAATTAAGGTCTATGGAACTACCTCACACTGAGATCTAAAAGAGATGAGGCCAGAGAGAAAAATAGGTGGGAGTGGGACATAAACATCTCCTAATAAGTATTTACCAAGCACCTTCTAGGCTCAAATCACTTAGCTAGGTATACAATTCACCTACGTATCCTGCTGAAAAGTAAGGTCTCTGTGCCTCATTTATAGGTCACTGGAAACTTTAATTAATTAGTTTAATTAATTACTTTAATTAACTTTAGTTAATTTAGTTAATACCACAGGCAGCTGCCTCCAGTTGAATTTAAATTCAATAACTGGTTTCCTACCTTAGCTCAAGTTAGTGTTATAAATTCTTTTTCAAAGGCATCAGAGATATCCTAAAACATAGATCAAGAAGACTCTGAACAAAAAAATATTAGTATCCAAGAATTAATTTGTAAAATCACAAAATTGTTGTAATTCAGGTCAAGAACTAAGCTACTAGTCACTGTAAGAGAGCACAGAATCAAGTGAACTTCATTGTAGTATTTCATTGTTTTGCTAAATAAGATTCATTTTAATCAGCATGATGTAGTCTGCTTGCATTTCCCCCATATATGCAGCAAACAGGGATTGCCTGGAGTTGGTTAATATGACTTTCATCCTTTCACAGACTGAAAATCCAGACGTGTTGTGTTGAATGTATATCATAATCAATAATTAATTTTATGTTCTTATATTATGTGCCTGGAGGTCATAAAGCCTGACAAAAAGCAACTGCTAAATGAGTGTTTCATATGGAGATCCAAAAACTGATGAGCTAAAAATTCTTTCTCAGGAAAGAATGGATTTTTAAAGCCAATAAGCAAGTACACTTTTTCAATGGATTGATGCACAGATTTTAGACTGTTATAAAATTAGGATCTACTGTATAAACTAAAAAGTTATTTCCATTAGGAAAAAAAGTGGATATATAGGTTAAGTATTCCTTATTCTACATGTGTGGAACCAACAGTGTTCCTGATTTCAGAATATTTGTATATGCATAATAAGCTAGCTTGGGAATAGTAAGCAAGTCTAAACACAAAATTCACTTATGTTTCATATACACCTCATACGCATAGCCTGTTTTCATACAAAACTTTTAGTGCATCTGCATTTTGACTGTACAATCACATAAGGTCAGGGGTGGAATTTTCCACTTGTGGTGTTACGTTAGTAGTTAAAAAGTTATAGACTCTGGAGCACTGTGGATTTTGGATTGGGGATACTCATCCTGTACTAAGACATCATTGATATTAATTCAACTTGCTCTTCAAAACAGAATTGTTTTGGAGTATGGATGTGTTTCTAAGAAAAAAGTTAAACTTACAGTAACAGTGGAAAAAAGAAAGCCTAACATTTTGTCAAAATCTTAAACTGTGCTCCAAAGATAAGTTATTTTGATATTTCCTAGTACACAGTTTAAATCTATAGTCTCTGAAAATCTGTAAGTGGCATGCACAGGTTGTGAAGTGTATTTTTAAAATGTCAAAGTTGATATAATCCTATAGACTTTTGCCTATGTGAGCTCTCTCACTTAAATGACCCAAGAGCAGTAATTCTCAAAGGAGAAATAAAAGTAGGAAAAAAAGGACCACTAGGATCTTTTGGTAATACAGTAGAAGGAGGGATATACAGTATTTTGATCTATTACTTTGGATTTTATTCATAACATTTCAGTTATTATTCTGGATTTCATCTTTATCAACAGAAAGCATAGGTTAAAAACAAAAGGTAGGACATCCTAATTACAGAAACACAATACACATTATTTTTAAGATTTTCAGATTGGATCTATAAGGAAAGGATAAAGATACCATGCTTCCATTTAGGAGGACTGCATTTTAAAAGGCAAATTTACATGTAAAGAATAATAACTTTCCTTCTTTTCCTGATTATCATTTCTGGGAAAACTACAGGGAAGAACTTCTGGATGGCAAAGTAAAAAGATACAAATTCATCTCTACCTGGCTTTCCTAATCAACTAGATGGAAAATTTTAATTGTTCAGATATAGTTATAAAGTGGAGAAATTTTAAAATACAAATGCAGAATTAATCATTCCACTTTGAAATAAGTAGTCTTTAAAAATTCTTTTCTTTATGATTTCTTTTCTGAGCTACACCTTGTATAGGCTGAGTAAATACTTAGATTACCCCATTATAATCACACCTGACATAATCATTCAGGTATATTAACACTGACATCTAGTTGTGAAATGAGAGATCAGCTGAATATATCAAATGTCTGTTCACTTTCATCCAAAGTGACAACCTACTTTGGAAAAGCACTAAGCACAAACAAACCTATAAGAATTCTGACTTTAAAATCATTGTCAAATTTTTTTATCACCATTAGCAAAGTATATTTCTTGGTTCTTAAAAGGGAGATTGCATTTTAAAATTGCTAATAACTATATTTATGAATAAAATAAAAATACTTTAATACAGTTTTTCAAAGATCTATTCAATTTCCTTAGAAAACCTCCTTAGAAGTTTAGGTAGTAGTCAATCAAAAAACAATGATTTTGGGTCAAGACATGTTTTAGTTACTAACAGCAGACTAAATAAAAGAAACCATCAGCCAGAATGTACATAGAAAATGTTTGAGACCTGTGAACTGATAATGTCCTTGGCACTGCATCTTAAGAAAACTGGAACATTATATTTCAACAAAATACCAAAAGACAAACCAGAGCTGGAGAAATGGTACAAGAGAGAAAGATACCAAATAATGTTTAAAAAAAAAGAAGCACACTGAGGTATTTTACATGGCATGGAAAATAAAGATGCTATATCAGATAATATGGTGCAATTCAGACAAAAGGAGGCAATGAATTTTGAGAAGAATCTTGAGGAAGGAAATTAAGGCACAATAAATCTTTCCAGTAAGTGTCTAGGAAAGTCCCCTTTCTTTTCACTCATCCTCCCAACCTCCTAACCCAGACCTGAAGCTTTCTTGGAAAAATACAAAGAAAGAAGGTAATTCAATTAGCCACTTTTGTCACAGAACACTGCACGACACTGCCATACCTTCTGTCCTGAGGATGCAGGAAATCTCAATTTCCAGGGGCATACAAGTTTCTAAAAAAATTTGTTTCTAAATATAGGTATTTAAATTAGAACTAACTGAAAACTCTAGAACAGCTCCATCCAATAGGACTTTCTGTGATGATGGAAATGTTCTGCATATGCCCTGACCAGCATGGTAGTTGCTACTCACATGTGGATAGATAATGAAGCATTTTCATGTGACTGCTGCAACTGAGGAACTGATTTTCTAATTTAATTTCATCTTAATTAAATTAACTGCTCCATATGGCTAGTAGGCCCACCACAGCTAAAGTCCTGTATAAATCAGCACTGTATAGTGGGAAAGCAGGTAGTCAGAAAAATTCAAGTTCAAATTCTGGATCCGACATTCACAGCCATGCAGTCTTGGAAAATTTACTTATCCTAAGTTTCAGTTTCATCATTAATGAAATGCACATAAAAACAGTTTCCCTAAAGGGCTGCTACAAAAAGTAACTGAAATAGTCAATAAAATACTAGCAATAGGAGATGCTTAGTAATTATTAAAATTCCTATTCACTGCTTAGCTTTTATCATAAATATTATAAATTAAATAGAAAAAATAGTAATTATTATTATTATTTTGTGATTACTAAAGCAAAGAAATTTGAGCTATAACTATTCATCTGAGGATTTAATTTCAGAAGAAGTAATTTTTAAAGATTTTAGAGTAACATTAGAAAGGGGTATCTTCACAAATGACAATAAATGGCTTAGCCTCTACTATAAAAACAATTAAGTAAAAACTAAAATGAAATCCCAAGAGATTAGCACTGACCTTGCTATCGAACCTTGGGATGAAAGAGAGAAATAGGGAGATATGAATAGAATCGTTTCCTTCCAGAATATTTATTACTTGTTTTGTCTAATATGAAAGAAGACAGTCCAAACAAAGAACTTCTAAAGATACTTCCTGGCTCTAACACTCTATAACAGCATTGGGGGAAAAGGATAGGTCTTCAGATTATCTTTCACTACTTGCCATTTTTTGACACAGATTGTGGTCTCTTTTGTCTAAATTATTAGTTAGAAGCTGGAAAACTAATGCAAGAGAAATTCTCCTTTATGGTTGTTTGTCTAACAATTTGCTTTTTCTAACAAATACATTTTAAAAATTATGAAGAGATAAAAATAGTAAATCTGTAATTACATTATGAGAATATACAGTTATTGTTTCCATGTTACTTGACAAAGCAGATAAAAACTGATCTGTAGTCATTAAAATAGAGCAACACTGCATACTTAATTTTTTCCTTCTAATTATAATCATTTATTAGAAGAGAAACTGATACCACTCCACAAAGTTGAACCATAGGTGAAATACTCTCATGCTTTTTGATGACATCAGTCTTCCATGGACTTGTCTCTCTTGTCATTCCAAACTACCTAAGCAATATTCATCAATATGCCAAACTCAACACTAAGTACACTGAATATTTTTAAAAATACAGTGGAAAGTGGATATCAAGCATCATCTTCTTCCCATTACAGAATTTAAAAACTTCCCAATTTCTCCATAGTGCTCAGTCTCTCTGAATTTTACTTCATCCCTATATTAATGACTTGAAGATATGATTTCTACCACACTATATCTGCAAAAAACTATTCATATATACCAACATTAGTTCCCCCTTCTCTTCAATAACCAACATCAAATTTATTCACTGTGGCAATGTACCAACTAAAAGGACTCCACGCCACCCTCTCTGTAACTAGATGTGGCCACATGACTAAGTTTAGACCAATGAGAAACACAACATACACACACACACACACACACACACACACAAGGTATCAGAATCTTGGGAGGTCTTCTAAAAAGGAAGCGTGCTTTCTGACCTTTCTACTGTATGTTCAGAAAACAGACGTATGGCTAGAGCTCTAGCCACCCTGTGACCATGCAAATGAGGGCCATTCTGTAGTGCTGGTAAAGCAGCATCACAACATCACATCTAATGGCATCACAACAGCAGCCCCAGATTATCATATCTAGGCATATTTTACATCAGAAAGAAAGAAATTTCTACTTTATTTAAGTCATTATTATTTTGGAAGTTTCTTATACTGGCATTCAAATTTGATTCTAATAGATGCTTCAGTTGTTTAGATGTGTATGTAATAAGAAAAGAACTTCAGGTCCACTTTCTTTTTAGATGAGGTCAATTTTAATTCAGCAAAAGCTGACTACTGCGTGCAAAGCATTTTTCTAGAGCCTACAGGGATTGATATGCAGGGCTTAAAATTAATAGAGTTCTAGGAGTTTTAAAAGTAAAACAATATTATTTATCTCTGAGGTACAAGAATGCTTTCACACTTTAGAAACTTCATGAAAGGAGACTGTCAGTGTTCAAAGACTTTAAATAGTTACGTTTATTTTTAAACTACATATATCAATATGTATAACACCTAATATCAATTTTCAAATTACAGTATCAATTGCTCTTTTTTCTGAATTCGCATCAGTAAATTTGTATTTATGGGACCTTCAGGGTTCTTGCTTGGTTGTGATCAAATCATTCCACTGCTTAATAGTCTTTTGGTAATTCACTACTGTCTTCCTGATAAAATCCAAACTCCTTGGCATGATCTGTACATGACCAGTCTACTTTCTTGATACTGTCCATTGAACTCATGCTCTTCCAGTTCACACACACCACAAACACACATACTGCCCCAGACAATACCAAACTACATGCCGTATCCTGTAGGGGCATTATTTCTCAATCCTGGTGATTATGCATATAGTTTAAAGACCTGTTCCACACTGCCCAACCCCTGGCTCTACCTCTTCTATTCTAGGTCATCCTTATTTGTCCCTCAGAGCAGGCATGAAGTCCTCCAGGGGCCCTTCACTAATGCCACCAGTGCAAAACAGTGTCTGGAATGTGTTCTTCACATTCTGTAGTTCACATTTTCCCCAGGATGCTGCCTCTCACTAGACCATACATCTGACAGAGCCCAGGTCATGCATCATGCATCTAGGCATTCAATGCCAAGATGCTGCCCTCACAACACAACAGACCCTCAATAAGTGTATCTTAACTGAATATATGCATAAAAATGAGCTCCTGGTTACTGTTCACTACTCTGTTACCCTGTTCCTAAGAGTAGCACTGGCTTGAAAAGTGTTTAGCAAGCCTGTATTTATGTGTTAATGTTGATCTCAAAGTTCACTTTAATATAGATGGTTTAACATTTTGGTCACATTTTCACCTTGGAAATATCTATAGTGAAATTCCCAGGCTGAACTACAAAATTCCATTTAACTTACAGACATCTTAAATACAGCACCAACAGTGTTATTTATTTATTGTCAGGCAGTCAGTAAATATTTATTAGACTACCTATCATGTACTGGGCACTCTACTGAGATACAAGATAAGTGGGTATTTATATGCAATACCAGCATCCATACCCTTTTATTCTACCAATAGTCCTAGATTTTCTTTTAGGGATCTTATCTCATTCACTGTCAAAGCAGTTCAGATAGCCTCACTCCCCACACATAACTCCTAGGAGAGCATAGATCAAGTTCCTAAGCCAATTAGCCTTGCCAGAAAGGTCTCACAATGGTCACACAACTCAAAACAAGCCAAACAGCCACAATAAGAAGGAACCCCCAGCTATTCCTTGTGTGACTAGCAAGAGTGCTTTTTCTTCCTATTCCTGGAAAGATAAAGGTTCAGAGGCAACTATAGCCATCTTGATGCAGTAAGCAGAAAGCATGCATAAAAAGTATCTAATCCAAAGTTGGGTTGTGGCTCAATGGTAGAGTACTTGCTTCATATGTGAGGCACAGGGTTTGATTCTCAGCATCACATATAAATAAATAAGTTCCATCAACAACTAAAAAAAAATTTTTTTAAAAGTACTCAATCCAGTGGAACAAAATTGAGGTAAAGAAACTGATTCCTGACTACATGATTTGAGCCTCTGCTTAAGCTCTACACCAAATCAAGCCTACATTTGGACTTGGTCATTAAATAAATACATATTTACAACTATTACCATAAACCAGTTTGGCCTGAGTTTTGTAACCTAAAACAAAAAAAAAGTTCTAATACCATTCAAGTGAAAACACACTGATACGTCATTTGCTTCTATGTGAAAATACATTTCGAATTCCAGCTTGGCAAGTAGAGCAATATAAATGAAAGAGCTTTGCGAATAAGTAATCGATCATATATCTGCAAAACAGAAGCACTTCTCTTGATCAATGGTCCCCAAGTGTCCTAAATTGGAGTAAGAAGGGCAGGAATCTTCAATTTTGGCAGCAAGAACTTCACCATGGGTCTACCCAATTACCTATCACTATACACAGATAGTAAATGCAGCAACATAAACAGTATCATGAATGTCTTTTAAGGAGCACATAATATTTTCAGGTATACAGTCTTATTAAGCCTTATGGTTATTAAACCCAGCTATTCCACATCTGAAAATGCACACGTAACATAAAGCAAGTTACAGAACATTCTGTGGGTAACGATCCAAATTTTGTAAAGTATATGTGTAGATGATGAACACACATTAGGACAGAAAAAACAACAACAACAAAATACCAACAGAAGCTATCAGTGATAAATTTTGGAGGGAGCAGTAATTTTTTTATTTTTTCCTTTCAACTCTTTCAGATTATTTGATTTTTTAATAACAAAAATATGTTATTTTTATAATCAGTACAAAGAACTATTTTTATCTTGGAACAAAAGAATTCAATACTTCTCTTGATTATAACCCTGAGAAATAAGAAAAGCATCAAAATAAGAATCAAAACAGACAAGAAAGATTTGTATACATTCTAAAAACATGCCAGTTGGGCAATGCAAATACACACATGTACACACACACATGCACACCAGTAAATAATTACAACTCACTGCAACTTACAGCCATCAAAAGAAAAAATAATGATTAAACTACTTTGTAGTAGTCTCTTAAAGATCAGCAGGTCACTAGAATATGATCAAAAAGGTAATCTTGAAAGCTACTCATTTACATATTTATAGAATTCAAAGGATGGAAGCTATTTAAATACTTAAATACAAACAAATATGATCCAGCCAAGTACAGATCTGAACAGACTCCGAATGTGTTTTACATAAATCTGCTGAGTGAATGATCATTCATAAATGTTCCATCATTATAAAATGTTTACAATGTTCTCTACTGATGCTGTCTTATAATTTATAAAATGACAAATGTCTGACATATTCAGAGAAAACTCAATGAAAAATGAGAAGTGACATGAGCATTTTTAACTACTCTGTATATAGTTAACTGCAAATTTTAAAAAATGATTTGTTGAAAAATATAATTCATAGAGAACCACAAAATTAACCTAAGAAAATTCTCTTTAATTTTGCCTTGCCATTCTGAGCCCTCTTTGCTTTACAGTTAATGCTCCTTGAGAGTTTATACTTTTCATAATTATTGACTTAATTATTTACTATGGGTGTAATGTCTGCTACAAGCCGCTATTAAAAAAAAAAAAAAAAAAGAGCTAAGTCTTAGAATTCTATGCTAGGCTAGAAGACCAATGCACTTTAAAGTCTTCCTTCCTCATTTCCCCCTTCCAGATCTCCTCCTAAATGTATACTTCTATTAGTCTGTTCCCACTAAGCCACATAGTATCAACATTAGTTATTACTATTTTATTTGCATCAAGGCTTTCTTCCGCATGTCCTTATGTGGAGCTATTTTATTTTTGTGTGTGAGTATTCATACACTCCAAGGAAGATTTAGGATATGGATATCTTTTTTCTCTGTATGTCTCTTCTATCATTTCCAGTTCTGTGACTTAGTCAAGTTGTTTAGACTCCTAAGGTTCAGCATCTTCATATGTAAGAGGGGGATAATAAAGTATAAGGCTCTGGGTTGTCTGAGGGTTAAATGAACTAATACCTATAAAATGTTTAAATTAGTGTCTGAAGATAGTAATACTTGACTAATATTTGTTATTGTTGTCATCAAAAGTACAAAAACTTTTTAAAGATGCAAGAAATGACCACAGGTGATATAAACTCTCATGGCAGATGTGAGCATCAATTAAGGTTGACTATTTCAGTGAATATTTGGCAGTATATTAAGTATATTAAGGCCTTTAAAGTTACTTTGGATTATCAGCACATATCTTCAGGTATGGTAAGCAAAATAATGATTCCTCAAAGATGTCCACATACTAATCACTGAAGCCTGGGAAACATGTTACCTTATATGGCAATAGGGACTTTGCAGATGTGTCTAAGATAAGCATCTTAGACTATCCACGATTGATTATGCAGATGGGCCCAATGAAATCAGGACAGAGGTAGGTCAGAATCAGAGAAGGCAAAGCAATGAGGGATACAGAAGTCCAATAGAAAGATTTGAAGGTGCTACACTTGGGGCTTTGAAGATAGGAAAAGGGGTCACAAGTCAAGCGATGTAGGTGAAGGTTCCTGATGATGTTGCCAAACTTTTAAAAGGTCATACTAGTTTATATTCACTAGTGTCTGTGTGTAACCATAAGATGTCGATATAGTACTTTATGTAATTTACTAGGTGAAAATGTTATGTTAATTTTTTATCATTAGTGAGGTTGAAATTTTAAGTTTCATTATTTGCATTTATTGTTTTGCAACCTCTAGAAGCTAAGAAAGCCAAAGAAATAAAGTCTGTCCTCAAGCTTCCAGAAGGAGCATAGTTCTGCCCAACACCCTGATTTTAAGACTTCTGACCTCGAGTACTGTAAGGTAATAAATTTGTATTGCTTTAAACTACTAAGTTTGAGGTTGTTACAGCAGCAATAAGAAATTATTTCTTAGAACAATAATTAGAGATGGGAAGACAAGATTAAATATAAAGAATAAATGATGCTATTTTATTTACAATAGTAAAAATATTATAAGTAATCATAATGTCCAAAAATAGGTGACTACTTGGAATATGGTACTTCCACAAAATGGAGCATCATCACACAACCATTACCAACCAAGCTGACACACATATTTAATGACATGGAAAAATATTATAAGTAAACAAAAAAAAAGAAAGAAAGCTAGCTTTAATTTAAAGTTCATGAATAGAATAAAGAATTAGAATAAAGATTTAAAAGACACAATTAAAACTTTTACCATTTTTTATCACTGCATTAGTATCAAGGGTGATTAAATAAACAAACATGTATTCTCTTTTTTGTGTAGCATCCCATATTTATTTCCCCATGGAACATAATTTCTGGAGGAAAAAAAAATGCTGCATCCCTGCTGCATAATACAATAATTGACACACAAAGCCACTCCATAATTATGTGCTAAATAAATAAATGTTTTCAGTATGTTCAGACTTTTCAACAAAGGCATTATTGATATAGTTGCAAAACAATAAATGTAAATAATGAAACTTAAAATTTCAACCTCACAAATGATAAAAAATTAACATAACATTTTCACCTAGTAAATTACATAGTTTAAAGTACTATATAGACATCTTATGGTTACACACAGACACTATTGAATATAAACTAGTATGACCTTTTAAAAATTTGGCAACATCATCAGGAACCTTTACAATGTTCACACACTGCCACTTAATCATTCAACAAATATTTGCTGAGTGTCCACTATATGACAGGCACTATTCTAGGCACCAAGGATAAAACAGTGAACAAAATAGAACCAAACAAAATAACCCCACATGCATGGAGCTTACATTTTAGAAGAGAAGGCAGTTAGTTAGAAAGATAAATAAGTACAATAATAGTATAAAGACAGTTGTAAGTACTAAAGAGAAAAAGAAAACAGGAAGGCGCATAGGGAGGCAGGGTAGAAGGTATGTGGATTTTGTATGAGTAACAGTACAAAGTGCATCCTTTCTGTACTTTTTCTGTGTTCATACACATTACACGGACACACAGACACACACACACAGAGTATGTGCCCAAACAGAAATCAATTCCCCATTTTCCCTGTGAGAATATCCAAACTTAAATGTATGGCCATTTTCATTACATAAAAATTTTAAGGATATAGCAGAAATAGTCAAATGGCTTCATTTAATATAATTAAAAGTTTGTTATACCAACATTTTAAATAATATTCAGTATGTTCATTTAGAAATAGTGTCTTCTCAAAGTTTATCAAACAATTTGATTCTACTTTTTCATATACATCTTTGAAATCAGAGTCTTTTATCATCAATAAAGCCACTTTTTAAGTTATCTAACATAGCAGAGTTCAAGGGTACATCAATTTCTCTTCAGTAAAAGTTACTTGAGATGAAGCCCTTTTTGAATTTATATATGATGTTGTCACTGGAAATTTCATGCGAACCACAAATACGCATTAGCTATTTGTGATCTCCACGAGCACCTACTACACTGCTTTGTCATTTTCAATAATAATAATAATAATAATAATAATGACATCTAACACTTATAGTTGTAAGGTATCCCTTTGAAAATTATTTATAAATTTTTAAATTTGTCTTTATGAATCAAGACTTATTTTGAGACTACTTTAAGTATTCTATCATATAATAGAAAAATCTCTAATAAGTCTTAAAATTTCACACACAACCATCCATACAAAAGTCCTTCAATTTAGAGGATGCATAGGAATTAAAAATCTGTAAAACACTGTGCTATATGGATGTTAAATATGCATATTTCTGTCTTGTGTGATTTATTTGATGGTATAGTTGCAGGTAATGATGGGGAGAAATGATGAGTTTTGTTTTGGGGTTAGAGTTTGAACTGTCCATGAAACCTGTGGAAATATCAAGTAGGCTCCCACTGGTGCATTTTGGACAGGGGAGAAATAGGGCAGGAGATAAATATTTGTTTATACATGTAGTCACAGACAGAGACTATAGAGAAAAGGACCTACAAGATGGAGCAGTGAGGACAGTGGCATTTCATGTGCAGGTGGAAAGAGCCCTTAAGGAGGGACACTGAGCTGGAAAGGTTAGAGAGTAAGGAAGAGGACCTAAGAACATTGTGCTATGAAAGTCAAGGAAGGAGAGTATTTTAAACAGAGGGGACTAGAGAATGCAAACCAAATGAAGCAAGGATTAAAATGAGATTAGATTAGTTGCCATTTCCTAGCTGGTGTCCTATGTAGCAGTCTTCTGAGAGCTTGTGATCAGTGTGCCTTGATGGTCAAATGACAAGTTTATAAACTCTTCCCATCTTTCCTTGATATATTTTCAGGACACATCAAATGTCTCAAAGGTGTTAAGAAGCCCTAAAGACACGTTATGATTTTAAACAGCACTTTCCAGGTGTATTTGAGCAAGACTCCCGCTCCTCTATTTTTTCTTTTAAGTTTTTTTTCCTCAAAAATTGCATTTTAACATATGCAATCAAACATAACAGAAAAAAACAAATTTTCAGAAGCTGTACACACTGTTCACTGAAAACATTTGTTGAGGCAAATAGAAAAAAATTGTTACAATCATAATTTTTCTAACTTTGCACAAAATTATAAGCAGATTAAATTCTTCATATTAATCACCTTTATATGCACTTTCAATGAACAGTTTATATATATATATATATATATATTTTTTATCAACCATCTTTACTATACCCATTCCCCTTTCCTGCAGCCCGCCTCCCCCATATCACGTCCAGTGTTCCTCTATTTCTCTCATGTTTCCCATTCCCACCTCCCTTATTCATCAGCATCCACTAATCAGAGAGACCATTTGGCATTTGGTTTTTGGGGATTGGCTTACTTCACTTAGCATAATGCTTTCCAATTCCATCCATTTGCCTGCAAATGCCATAATTTTATTCTTTCATTGCTGAATAATATTCCATTGTGTATATGTACCACAGTTTCTTTATCCATTCATCTATTGAAGGACATCTGGGTTGCTTCCACAGTTTTGCAATTGTGAATTGTGCTGCTATAAACATTGGAGTGGCTGCTTTAATGTACTGTGCTGTTTTTAAGTCTTTAGGGTATAGGACAAGGAGTGGGATAGCTGGGTCAAATGGTGGTTCCATTCCAAGTTTTTTAAGCAGTCTCCATACTGCTTTCCAGATTGGTTGCACCAATTTGCAATCCCACCAGCAATGTTTAAGTGTACCTTTTTCTCCACATCCTCGCCAGCACTTATTGTTGCTGGTATTTTGGATAGCTGCCATTCTGACTGGGGTGAGATGAAA
>PVHX01008986.1:0-79455 GCA_004024805.1 Geosciurus inauris | reverse complement strand
TTTTTTTTTTTTTTTTTTTTTGTACTGGGGATTGAACTCAGGGACACTCGACCACTGAGCCACATCCCCAGCCCTATTTTGTGTTTTATGTAGAGACAGCGTCTCACTGAGTTGCTTAGTGCCTGTCTGTTGCTGAGGCTGGCTTTGAACTCGCACTTCTGCTGTACCAGGCTCCCAAAGTGCTGGGATTACAGGCTTGCACCACCACACCCGGCTGGACCAACTGATTTTGAGAAGGTATGAAAGGGGTAATATGGGAGCTACAAGACAGAAGTCAGAGAAGAAGGCCTAGCTGAGACCTGAAGATAAGCAGGAGCCAAAGGAGCTAAAAGGCGAGAGGGTGTGTTCAAGACAGAGGGCCCAGCCTGTGCAGACCCAGAGCAAGACAGGAGGAAATGCTGGTAGGGAGAGGAGAGCGGGTGAGGGCTGTCAATCTTCACAGGCACTGGCTAAAACGCTCCACTGAGCAAGGCGGGAGCCCCAGAGGGAGAGACACAGGCCCTGCCCACGCAGACCTCATGCTCTAACAGTCATTCAGCAAACACTTGGGCACCATCCTATACACTGGGAACACAGTGAAATAAAAGCAAAACAAAGCAAGAGCCCACGTGGAGCTCTTCCTAGCAGTGCACACAGAAAACAAACGCAAGAATAGCACCGTGGGGAGAGGGGTAGGCACAAGTCATGGGTGGAACTCCTGACCAGGAGAGAACAGGTGGGGCCGAGGAAGCGGAGGCCAGTGTCATTACCAGGTAATCAGGAGTCAGGAATGTGCCAACTCACTCCTCAAGTCACCCCACCACTCGGGGCTCTGTGACTTCAACCTGATGGGTTTCAACATCCTGGTTTGCAATCAAAGCAAGGGAAATGGCCAGGCTTTCAGGGGAGGAGGGAACAAGACAGAATACGACACCTATTATACAGCACCCCGCGCAGCCTCCATACCACGCCTACACTGCGCTGCACTGAACGGCCCAGGCCTGGATCACAATCCACACACAGCAAATGTTAGTGGAACTGAGCTGAAGCTTCTGCCGCTGAGAGCAGGGAGCCCAGTTTGTTTGGCTTGGCATTTGGGTCCAAGTCCTGTGCCCTAAGAATGTGACTTCCCAAGTTGGTTCTCTGTCTGTCCGAGTCCAAGATCTGGTCCAGATAAGTACAGAGGGAAGCAGTAAATGACAGGGCCAGAGGGATGCTTGTGGGCCAGGCTAATAACACTTAATGGGAGGTTGAATCCCAGCCACCAGCCACTCTGGCTGGTCTTCTAATGACAGACGTTGGTGGGTGGCTTCCCGCCGGAGGGTGGCCAGGAATAGGTCCTACCAGGTATCCTTTGAAACGGGCCTTTAACAAAATCCTCCTTGGATTCAGACTTCACTCTGCATTTCTGAAAGTGTGTACAAGGAAGAAACGCCCGGGGGGAGGCACTGTGTCCAAGGGACACGAAGATGGGCTGGAGCAGCTCAGGCTGGAGCAGCTCAGGCTGCCTCCCTTCTCCCGGCCCCTCCTTGGACTAGCCAGGGTAGATTAGGCCGCTCTGTGGTGGTAAATAAACCTGTGATCTCAGTGGCTTAAATAAATAAAGGTGTACATTACGCACAGCCACTGTTCGGGGAAGGCATCCCTTCTCTGTCAGGTGGCTTCATCAGCAAGAGCCTGTGGCTGAAATGTCCCCCTAAGTTCATGTGTTGGAAGCTTCATCCCTAGGACAACAGGGTTGGGAGGTGGGGCCTAATGGCAGGTGCTGAGGTCACAGGGCTCCACCCTCACGAATGGATTAATGTCATATCATGACTGGTTTTGTTGTAAAGAGTTCAACCCCTTTTGCCGGCTCTTACACATTCCCTTGCCATGTGACATTTCCACCATGTTATGACACAGCAGGAGGCCTCTCCACATGTAGCCCCTTGATCTTGGACTTCCTAGCATCTAAAACTGCAAGCTAAACAAACTTCTATTGATTATAAATTAACCAGGCTGTGGTGTTCTGTTATAGTAGCACATAACAGGCTAAGACATGGGGCCCCCAATGTCCCTACAGCAGGGAAGGAAGAGATTGAGTCTCATGGGCAATATTTGAAGGCCAGGCTTGAATGTGGCTGACATCTTTCCTACCATTTCCTATCATTGACTGGACTCATCACATGGCCACACCCAACTGCAAGAGGCTAGGAAATCGGTCCCTGCCCCAGGAAGGGGCTGTGTTACGGAGAATGCGTAGCAGGGTCTTCATCCACTCCACTGTTAGACTCTCCCATTCATTTGTTCAGTTTGGGCAGAGGCACCTAAAAAGTGCCATGCATTGTGTTAAGTGTCAGAGACACAGACTTCCCTGTCCTCAAGAAGTTCAGTAAGCTACATACAAAAGATACAGCATCAAGCTGGGCATAGTGGTGCACGCCTGTAATCCCAGTGGCTCGGGAAGCTGAGGCAGGAGGATTGTGAGTTCAAATCCAGCCTCAGCAACAGTGAGGCGCTAAGCAACTCAGTGAGACTGTGCTTCTAAATAAAATACAAAATAGGGCTGGGGATGAGGCTCAGTGGTCGAGTGCCCCTCCTCTTAAAAAAAAAAAAAGATACAGCATCACAGTTCTGGAGACACTACTGTGGAAGCAGCAAAAAAAGGGCCCTAACCCAGCCTGGGACAGGGAGGGGGCAGTGGTATGCTGATAAGCATTTCACATCTGTCTCTCTAGAAAAGCGTGTGTGCAGATATACACATAAGAGTGTTTCCTACAAATTTTACTAATAGAAAGGATGTGGAGCACACTATTTATAATACTCTATACTCTACATTGTAAATTCCGTGTAGCTGCCTGATTCTCATGGAATTTGTTCATTGCTCTTGGTCAAACTCTTAAAGTCAGCCATGATTTGACAAATGGACTTGCATGGTAATTGGTTAACTTTTTCCTGTTAAATTCATTGTCCTTAAATCTGATATGTGATCTGCTGGTAAACCATTTCTCCCCTTCACACAAATTATAGTTATTAAATGGAAACTTCTTTTGGCTTGAGCAGTGTGTACTCAGAACTTTACTCATTTGTCAACAACATGAACAACTTCTTTGGTAAATCAGGTAATACTTTTCAAATGCTAGAAAAGTATTTCCTTGTAATCACAGCACTTAGGGAGGCTGAGACAGGAGAATCGTGAGTTCAAAGCCAGCCTCAGCAACGGCGAGGTGCTAAGCAACTCAGTGAGACCCTGTTTCTATATAAAACACAAAATAGGGCTGGGGATGTGGCTCAGTGGTCGAGTGCCCCTGAGTTCAATCTCCAGTACCAAAAAAAAAAAAAGCATTTCCTTAATTTTTTTGTTATTCACAGGTAATGGCTCAGGTACAGTACACTTTTAAAGTTTGATCTGTATTACTAACATTTTCTTTCTTACATCACTTTCTGAAGTATAGACCCATCAACAAAACAATAAGTCAGCCCTGATGTACAACATTTGCTAGTTATAACAGTGTAAATATTTCCACCAGGGCAAATCTTCCAACTTGAAAGACTCAGAATTGGGAAGAGACTGTAGTAGTAAACCATGTATGGTTTTTGACTATAGACACTGGTAATACACATAATGTCAAGAGCACAGGAGGTGATATAGTTGGGAAGTGATACGTTTAAAGTATTTATTACCTTTGTCTTTAAATTATTTAATTGTAAGTTCAGATCATTGCATTTGAAATGATGGCTCTATTCAACAACTGGCTTGTAAAATTTCCTGTCCAGATAGCCCAGCCAGGACAAGTCAGCTGTAGCCCATCACCAGGGGCAGGTGAGAGAAGATGGGGGTTGGGGGTCTGCCTGATCCAAGTGAAAGAATACACTGGAGTTAGTTATTCTGGAAAGAATGCGAAGGCCAGGGGACAGTTAGCCGGTGATTGCACTTTCCTAGCGTGGCCACACAGCCTTACTTGGCCAGGACAGTCCTAGTTTATGCTCTTGTTCTAGAAGCACCCCACTTGGGGTGTAAATTATATGGCTTCCTTATAATAGTTGAAGAGTTATGGCTCTCCTGGTCGTCAGGACTTTGGCTGAGGAGGGAATGAGGCTGGGAAGGCTGGCTGGTGAGTCGCGAGGCCATTGGGAGGGGAGGGGACAGGGGTATAGGAGGAAGGAAGGGTGGCAGCATGCCTGGAAAGGTGGAATGAGAAGGAAAGACTGGCACAGGGGAAGTGCTGTCCAGGGAGGAGCTGAGCTAGGCCGGTTGGCCTTCTCTAGGGGACAAGGGAACCCACCTTCTCTGACAAGCTGACGGTGTCTGTTATTTATTTTTGGTCTCACAGAGCTGGATAGAAAAGAAAGAAAAAAAAAACACACACCTGAAATGCAAGTGATTTGGCCCCCAGAATTTTTTTTTTTTTTTTGGTACTGGGGTGCTCAACCACTAAGCCACATCACCAGTCCTTTTTATATTTTATTTAGAGATAGGGTCTCACTAAGTTGCTAGGGCCTTGCTAAGTTGCTGAGGCTGGACTTGAACTCATGATCCTCCTGCCTCAGCCTCCCGAGTCACTAGAATTACAGAAGTGCACCACTGTGCCCAGCTTGGCCCCCAGCTTTCTGATGCAGGGAAGAGAAAGGAAGGACTGGTGGCAATAGGGGTCAAAATTCCCCACCTTGCCATCTCCTATAGGAGGCCTGGAGTTCCTAGGCCTCCAGTGCAGAGCCTCCCAAGTAAGTCTCCTTAGAGACTGGAGTCTGCAGCCAGCTCATGTCACCCACCATCCCAGCCAGCAACTCTAAAGCTGATTCTATCCCAGCCCTCCCAGCCTCATTTCCTGTCCATGGGGACAGGGCCAGGAGGCAGTTCAGAGGCAGGCCTCAGGCTTGTCACTTCCAGCTGCCCACCTGCAAACACTGGCATGCAGCGGTCAAGGCCTGCCACTCCCTGGCATCGCAGCCCAGCACACTGACCCTGAAACCTGCAAGAGCCTTCTAGCTTGACTAGAAAAGCCAGAGAAGCCAGGAACAGTCTTTGGCGTTGCAGAGCGAGGAGACCAAGGCTCTGCAGGGTGCTCGTCTTTTATGGCAGCGTTCATAGAGAGAAAAGGAGAGAGAACACACCTAAGTGCTATTTCAAGGACTCATTCTTGGCAAATCCATGTCTACCTCTATCTGTGGACCTGTTTAATCCTCGATTCAACCCTGTGAGGTAGGTTCCACTGGAGGGCAGATAGGCAGCCTCTGGAATCTGAGTGGCACCGCTAAGATCTGAACCCAGGCAGCCTCACTCTTTACCATGGGCACTGAACTGCCTCCCCCCAGGGGACCTTGCCCTTTCCTTTATCACCACTCTGGGATACTCTGAGCCCAGGAGTTCTCTCATATGTGACAGTAGATCCAGGGCAGGCCTATGTCAAGGGCTCAAGCAATTTGGGGGGCCCCTTCTTTAAGATAACGACTACAAAACTGTGACTACCAAATGCCCTGATGATGGATATGGCCCATGCAAGTGAGGGACCCCTAAAATTTTGAGCTTTTTTAGTCTCTTGGTAAATGGACCTCCCACCCCAGGAGACCTCTGGAACCATCTTACACTGATACTCCCTGATTATCTGTGCAGGGCTTCCTGAGACATTTTCTTAGACTCTGTCTCCTCTGGGAAAGAGAAATGATATTCCAGAAAGCCAAACTACAAGGGGGTCTGAAGGGAAATCCAAAAGTAACACAGCCTCACAGTCTGCTGCCTGCTGGGGCCCATGCGGGGCCATGGTGCTCTGGGCGTCCTGAGGTGCAGGAATGATTCAGGCCGGAAGGCACTGGCGGTGCCTGGTTTTAGTAAGCATGAATAACCAGGGGAAGACATGGGAAATTTCCTGGCCAGTCCTGAAGCTGGGGGTAACATTAAAATCTAACCATCTTGAGCCCAGCATGGAGGCACAGGAGATACTAAGGGCCCATTTCTCTCTTGGTTACGATCAGTGGTTTCGCCTTCCTAAGAGGCACACACAGGGTCACAGATGACCCCAACTAGAAAGCCCTGGTCCTGAGGGGATAGTCTAAGTGAGGTATCAACACAGGTGCATCTTGGGTTTCTAAGTTTCACAAACCACTGACTAGAATATTCTGTGCCATTGGAAGCCCTCATAGGCTCCTCCCTTCCCTGAGGCCACAGGCCACAAGGAGGGCTGAGCAAGGCGAGGCATGTGTCCAGAGAATGATGGAGACTTTCAAAAGGACACAGAAGCCAGTTTGAGGGGCTGCCATGAACAAACCTGGCATAATGTGAGCATAAAATAAATAACATAGTGATAACAAATAGATTATAACCTATTATAGTCCATTAAATAAAATGGGAAACCGCCTGAGGCCAAACATATATTAATTATATTTGTTAGTTGTAGTCATATTCATAATTACATCTATAATTAATTATTAACTATAATTACTTATGATGAATAATGGGATATTTACACAGTTTCAAAGTACCTCCCCACAAAATACTTAACAATAACAAAGGGAAAATCACTTCATGTGGAGAAGCCTGGCAGACTCGACCTTAATCAAGTGTTGGAAATTACATCACAGGTGCAGTGGATGGAAATCATGAGCCACCTAGTAGGAAGCCATAAAGCATCACTTCTATGCTGGTCCATCCAGGGAGTAGAGACCTGCATCCAAGCATGAGGAAGCATCAGAAAACTCAGATTGAAGGGCATTCTGTAAACAACTGAGTCTGCCGCGCTCAAGTGTTAAGATTATGCAAGTCAATAAAAGATGGGGGAACTCTCCTAGACTGAAGGGGACTAAAGAGATGTGACAACTAAATGCAATACTTACTGTTTTGGATCCTTCTGTTCATGTGAAAGAAATGTCAGAGTTGTCACATTGAAAATGGAATCACTTATGTCAATCCTAACAACAACAAAGTAAATAAAGCCAGGCGGTTATGAAGAAGGGTTCTTACGCACGATTGCCCAATAGCAACTGTCACAAAAGACCCTGCCAGAGTTACAAGCTTGAATAGAGGCCACCACAACCTTACACAAAAAGCACTTCTATAAAGACATCTGCCTAGCAACTGTCTGTTCAACCTCAGACTGATGCCACTCTTATTATTCATCACTGTGGCTGAAGGTTGTTGTTTCAACATACCTGATGAAATCCTTCTTATTTCTGTCTTTAAATACTTCTCCCAGTCTCAATTTCTTTGAACGTTAGTTTACTATGGTATGCATATTCCGATTACATTGCTCTGCTAATCCCAAATAAACAACATTTTTTGGAGACTCAGGTTTTCATTTAAAAGGACACTATGGGGAAGGTTAGAGAAATCTGAATGAGCCATGAGGATAGGATGGTAGTGTTAGATCAACATTAACTTCCTAATTTTGATACCTGTATCAGTTATGGAGGAGGATGTCCTTGTTTGTTGAAAACATACACCAAAATATTTGAAGGTCATTGGGCACTGAGGCAGCAATTTTTTCCCAAATGGTTCTGGAAAAAAATTTTATACTGTACTTGCAACTTTCCTGAAAATGTTTGAGGTTGTTTCTAAATCAATGAATCAGACTCTCATAGAAAATTCTCAAGCCAGGTGTGATGGCACCCGCCTGTAATGCCTGCTCCTTGGGAATCTGTAATCCCAGCTGCTCGGGAGGCTAAACCAGGAGGATTGCAAATTTGAACCCAGCCTTAGCAATTTAGCCAGATCTTGTCTCAAAATAAAATTAAAAGGGTTGGGATGTAACTCAGTGGCGGAGCACTTGCCTAGCATGTGCAAGGCCCTGGGTTAAGTACTCCAATTCTCAAGAGACACTAGGGAACTCAAGAGGTCTAAAAAACCAGTCCCTTGTTTTTAAGCATGGAAGGGTTTTATTATCCCCATTTTTTAGAAGAGATGTTGAGACAGAGCAGGGGCCTTAGTTTATACTTTTAATAAATGGGCCAAAGGTAAAGATAGCAGATTGATGCAAAGCCACCCAAGAGTTGCAGCCAGCTTCCACATCTGTGGTCTGTGCTTGGTCAGTAGAGGCCTTTTCTGATTAGATAATTTCCACATTCAAAGATCAATGCCAGGGCTGGGGCTGTAGCTCAGTGGCAGAGCGCTTGCCTAGCACGCGTGAGGCACTGGGTTCAATCCTTAACACCACATAAAAAAAATAACAAATAAAGGCATTCTGTCCCTATACAACTACAAAAAAAAAAAAAAAAAAAAAAAAAAAAGATCAATGCCATCTCAAGCAGGAAAGAGAAAAAGCATAGAATTACAGATGTGGACGTGCTGGTCAGAGCTACACTCAAAATGGCTGGGTTCTAACGCCTCTTTTCAAAGTCCTCTTAGCCTCAGAAGCCTCCCCAGTGGCCTGCTCAAGAACCTGGCAGCCTGTGGAGGGGAGGGGAGGGCAGATAGGGAGAATTCTCCAGGAAAAGCTTCCTCCAGGGAAGAGATCATTTAGAACAACAGGGACAAAGACTCTCCTTTTAGGGGAGGAAGACTTTTGCCCAAAGATGCTAAGATAAAGAAATAGAAGGTAAGGGCATCGGTTTTGTGGAAAACAGTAGAAACACAGGTGAGTGTCCAAGAGAGGTCAGCCTGCTCTGCCCTTGAAGACCATCAGACATGCTCACTGGTGCCCAGAAAGGTCAGTCCCCATGAGTCCAGCTTGCCCTCACTACAGCACAACTCAGATGAAGCAGGACACCAGAATGCCAAGCTCGTCATTGAAAATGAGAAATAATGAAAATCGCAGAGGAGTCGGGCGCGGTGGCGCAAGCCTGTAATCCCAGCACTTAGGGAGGCTGAGACAGGAGAATCGCGAGTTCAAAGCCAGCCTCAGCAATGGCGAGGTGCTAAGCAACTCAGTGAGACCCTGTCTCTACATAAAACACAAAATAGGGCTAGGGATGTGGCTCAGTGGTTGAGTGCCCCTGAGTTCAATCTCCAGCACCAAAAAAAAAAAAAAAAAGAAAGTCGCAGAGGTCCCATGGGTGGTATGTGACACAGAGAATGGGCAGGCTGGTTCCAGGGCTATACCTGGCTGTCACTAGGGAACCAGAAGTGGCACCAGCCTGGAGGTTCCTTGGTCAAGAGCAGCAAGGTATTTCTTTTTCTCTTTAAGGCAAGCTACAGGAGTCCTCAACTCAAAATGGTGGTCACTTTTAGAAAACACAATCTGCCATGGACTTTAATAAAAAGCTTCCTAGTCTCCTGAGGCGACAGATTACAGGATAGGGCCTCTGGAGCCATTGCCGTTTCTGTTTTTACATGTGGAGAAACTCGTTCAGTTTCAGAAAATCCTAACTACAAGTGGTCACAGGCTTGCAGGGAAAGATGCTGCACAGAATAGCCTTCTCTTCTGTTTTCCAACTAATTCACCTCAAAATATACTCCCTGTTGGGTGATGGCTTATGCCTGTAATCCCAGCACTTTGGGAGGCTGAGACAGGAGAATCGTGAGTTCAAAGCCAGCCTCAGCAACAGCAAGGTGCTAAGCAACTCAGTGAGACCCTGTCTCTACATAAAACACAAAATAGGGCTGGGGATGTGGCTCAGTGGTAGAGTGCCTCTGAGTTCAATACCCAGTACCAAAAATAATAATAATAATAATTATTATTATTATAATATATATGTGTGTATATATATACATATATATTTATTTATATGCTCCCTATGATCCCGGGCAGGTAAGTTCTAGCATATATGGAGCCCCTACAGAATGATGTTTCATACATGCACTGAATTCCAAAACCATCAGACACAAGGGGAGGGTGTTTGGGGAGTTTATAGCTTTGAGAGGCAGTACTGGGCTATCAGCTTGCTTATAGTGACAGTGACCAAAATCACATTGACTTTAAATAGAAATCTGAGCTGGGCACAGTGGCGCACATCTGTAATCCCAGTGGCTCAGGAGTCTGAGGCAGCAGGAGCGCAAGTTCAAAGCCAGCCTGAGCAAAAGCAAGGTGCTAAGCAACTCAGTGAGATCCTGTCTCTAAAAAAATACAAAATAGGGCTGGGGATGTGGCTCAGTGGTGGCATGCTCCTGAGTTCAATCTTCAGTACCAAAAAAAAAAAGACAGAAATCTGTATCTGTCATAGAAAAGTTGGGTGAGCAGAGCCAGTTTAGCAGCTTTACAACCATTTGGGATCTAGGACCCCATAACTATTTGCTCTGCCATTCTCGAAATACGCTTCTCTTGTGGCCCAACAAGGCTGCTCCAATTCTTGTCATTTTTACATTCCAGCCAAGAAGAAGGGGGCATGGTAAAAGGCAAGGGCATACCATTTCCTTTCAAAGACACACATACCTGGTTTTCATTCACATCCCATTAATCAGAATTAGTCATGTGTCCACAGCTGGCTGAGGTAAGACTAAGAACCTTGCAATTCTAGTACTATGTAAAAGGAAGAAGCTGGGCACGGTTGCGCACACCTGTAATCCAGCACTCCAGGAGGCTGAGACAGGAGAATTGTGAATTCAAAGCCAGCCCCAGCAATGGCGAGGCGCTAAGCAACTCAGTGAGACCCTGTCTCTACATAAAACACAAAATAGGGCTGGGGATGTGGCTCAGTGGTCGAGTGCCCCTGAGTTCAATCCCCAGTACCACCAAAAAAAAAAGAAGTGGTGCATGCTGGACCTGAGTCGGACTAGGTCAGTGTTGGTCTCCTTGGTCCCTCAGAGATCTCTTCTGACATTCCACACTCTCTTGGCTGTTGTCTGGTGCACATCCTCTCTGTGTGACACCCTGTAACCCCTGTGTCTGCTCTGCTATTAGTAAAATTTCTGGGCACTTCCCTCTGCACAGTGAGACTTCGCCTCCTCAGACTTTCCAGGAAGGGTTGAGAGAGCCTGGAGGGAGGCAGAGGATTCCCCGGGAAAGCACACTTCCCTTGGCCTACAGTGGTTTTCCAGGGTGGCACTGTCCATCGATGTGGAGGCTGGGGCAGACCGGATGCAGCAGGAGCCTGAGCCAACACTGTTGGCACATAGGGAAGGCAAAATCTCCTTGCCCACTGGTGGACCCTGGGTTAGTGCCCCAGGAGCAATGGGGACATCATCCTCAGAGGCCAGGCTGGGGCCAGAATGCACATGTGACTGGCAGTGCATCCTGGAGCATCTCCATGAACTGAAGGGGGTGTTGCAGAGCCTGAACGCTGGGCATGTGGCAGTCCCAGCACAGTTGAGGTGGAGACGCAGGGCCAATAGTTCTGTGGCCTGGGAGGGGCTGCAGACCTGGGTGTTAAACACTTGGGATTTGGAGTCAGAATTTCCAGATTCCAGTCCTGCCACTAATGCTTATTATCTTGTGACAACTAGGGAGTTACCTGGTGTCCCTGTGTCTTGGTTTCCCATCTATAAAATGCAGATAATTGAGCCTACCTGATGGGATTAGTGACAAGCAAGCCCTGGACAGATATTAGCCATAATCTCTGAGCCTCACACATATGAATCAGGAGACGGTTCATATCACATAGGATGGACATGAAGGGTGGCAAGGCCTGGCCTGTATAGATAGCATGGAAGGTGCCCAGTCTAAATACAGTTTCCTTCTTTTATTCTCCTTGTTTTGCTTTTATTTTATTGTTTGATTGCTTATTTGTCTCCTCTGCTCTCCTGGGTCTTGGCTTTACTATCTCCAGCAAGGAGTTGAATGTTGGCCTCTCTGCCTGGCAGAGGGTTGCACTGGCCTTTCACCCTGAGAAGGGTGTGTGGATGTCCTTGTTTTAGGTTTCCTGCCCAAGATGCTGTGGTCTGACAGGCTGGCACCCACCATGGCTGACAGCACAACAGGGCAAAGGACCCAGGAAAGAACTGTGGTACGTGACAAAATCAAAGGCTTCTGGTGGCCAGTGGCCCAGAAAGCTCTTCTGGTATTGCAAGGACATCATCCTTAGTCACCCTGGAGAGAACTGACCCTCAGGTGTCCAAGGGCCGTGGGATAGAACATACTGTGTGGCATCCTGGGACACCAGGGATGGAAAGAGGAAGAAGGGGAATTCCAAGAGATGATGCCCGAGTCAGCCATGTGGACCTGATTAGGTCCTTGTCCAACTTCCAGGAATGGGGCCCCACAATGAATGTGACGGACAGGTGTCCCACACAAAACACGAAGGCATTTTACTTCTCACATACTTCTTTATCTCACATATCTCTCCAGAAATGCAGCTCATCTCATTTTTTTAAAAATTTTTTTAGTTGTTGATGGACACAATGCCTTTATTTTATTGCTTTGTATGTGGTGCCGAGGATCGAACCCAGGGCCTCACGCATGCGAGGCAAGCTCTCTACCGCTGAGCTACAATCCCAGCCCCTCATCTCATTTTTACAACATACACTAACTATAATATTTGGAATCTTGAAAGTGATAAGTCATTTGAGAGCAAATATTAAGTGTTAGAGAATAGAACAGATTCTGTCAAAGTCTGTCACCGTGGCTTTGACTTTCAGATGGACCTTGGCTAAACAGGATGGACCTTTCTCTCCTCCAATACAAGAGGCATTTTTGTAGCAGGGGAACGTGTAGAATGAGGACTGGAGCCAGGTCAACGCAGGCCAGGTCACGACACAGGTACTGAGAACACCGGCCACAACTTCCTCCACTTCCCACCAAGCTCTTCGGCTTGACCTGTCCACTGAGGCTCTCTCCGGGTTTTCAGGCATTCTTCTTTTTCTTTCATAGTCTCTCTCTGTGGTCCTTGGAAGCCTTATTTTCCCTGGCAGTCTGCACTCTCCCCTAATGTTGCCTTAACATTTTTCCCCCTGGGATTTTACAGGTTTTCACATGTGGTTCAATCCAGTTTGCAACTGTTTAAAACTTGGAAGCCCTTAAGTAAATAAATACTCAGAAATGCAGAACATACCTGTGCATGCCCTTTGCAACGTGGGTGAACGCCAATAGAGATTCTAACCTTAATTTCAAAAATAGTACATAATGTCCAGAAAAGCATATTAAGTTTTAAATACCAGTAATTACTACCAACTTGTCATTTTTCGGTCAAGGTTATAAATTACTTAGGGACTAGGGGTGTCGTTCCGTGGTAAAGTGCTTGCATGGTTTGTGAAAGGCCCAGGGTTCCATCCCCTGTGTGGAAAAGAAAATAAATAAAATAATAATAAAATCACCTCAGTGGTTGTGATCTCAGGATGCCTCTACAGTCACTGACTAAAGCGATCATGTGGGAACTGTGCTCCCCCCAGCCTTGAGCAAAGAGATTTAACTGCCATATATAGGGAGAAGACTTTGTCATTGAGATTCATGTGATTTCTCTTTCTTCTCTATGGCATGATTATGCTTACTGTAATACATACTGGATTTTATCATCATCTAAAGAATTGATGTTCCAGAGAGGTACACTATATTATCCTATGGTTTTGCTTACCTTCTAGCCCATCACCAGGTAATCTCAGGGATTCGTGATCTCAGCTTCAGAAGCCCAACATTAAGGCCAGATCAAGATTGTTAAAAAGATAGAGAGAGCCGGGTACGGTGGCGCAAGCCTGTAATCCCAGCACTTGGGGAGGCTGAGACAGGAGGATCGCGAGTTCAAAGCCAGCCTCAGCAATGGCTCAGTGAGACCCTGTCTCTACATAAAACACAAAATAGGGCTGGGGATGTGGCTTAGTGGTCGAGTGCCCCTGAGTTCAATCCCCAGTACCAAAAAAAAAAAAAAAAAGATAGGAAGTGGGATGGCAGAGCACTGAAGCACTGCTACCATTTACACTGTAGTCTAAACACATCCCCTTCCTAAGGCAAAGGTATAAGATAGGGGAGAGGAGAAACCAGAGGACCAGATGAGCAGGGGGAATGAAGAGGAGGGAGGGAAGCTGGCGTTGGCACACCCCGCCTTCACCTCTGAGAGTCTGGCCTCAGGCCAGCCCCTATCTTCTGACATTACTGAGCAAGCATTTGTAGCAGTTGTTATACACTGACTGGCCCCAGAACATTCCATTCTGAGGCCAAAAGAGGGCTGCATTCTTTGGTGGGGGTGAAGCCTCAGGGAGATGGGAGACCTGCTGGGACCTGGCTGGGAGTTCAAGCCACTGTAATTATCAGCCTCAGCAGCTTCCTCTGGAAGCCCTTTCATCTCCTACCTCTGGTCTCCAGGCATCTCTGCCCCTCATTAAGCCTCGTCCTTAGGGATGCCTGGGCTCTACACTTGAGGGCCTGGGATGAGATGGCCAGACCCACCCAAGGTGACTTACAGGTCAGGCCAAGAATGGCATCTTGGCTCTTGCCCTTGTGAATTCGAAGCCCCCACCCACACTTTATTCCCAGAGCACAAAGAAGGGGATGCTCAAGGGCTCTCCTGTCTCTCTACTGGCTTCCCTTGGCCTGCACTGGCACCTCTCTGGCTGCAATCTGTACACTCAGTTTGGGTGTCTCAGGGGAGGGGACCCAGTGTGCTCCAGATCATAGCAGTCTGAGAACAGCCTGTCCAGTTAGTTGCCAATGCCCTAGGAACCATCAGCTTAGGATGTCTGGGGGTCCACTGGGAACTGGCATGGTCTCATTAATGCCATGTGGCCTCTGCTTGCTAAGGGAGTAGACAGGCGTCTGTTGATTCAAGCTGTGTTTATCATTCAGGACAAAGTTTGACAGGGACCCTTGGCACCCTCACCTCTGGAGGGCCTGTTCAGTGAGGGCTTTCATTACCAACAAAACCCACAGACCTCTTTGACTTGTCATGATTCCACCTCAGTGTGGGCCACAGCAGTTGTGGGTGACATTGAGGGAGTTCAGACTGGAACAAACCGGTGCTGAATGCTTATACTGGTTATGTTAGGTAGGAGCTAGCCATGAGCAGTGAAATGCATGGTAAGGTCACAAATGTTCTTTAAATTACTTTAGGGTCTTCTTTAAACTACTTCCAAAGTAAACAAGAAAGCAAAGGATAGTAATTTGTAAAAAAATAACTAGGAGCAAAGGACCTAAGGGGGAAATACATCAAAAGAAAAGGATTCATGGGACTAACTCTTGACAAGGTCCATTGACGTTGATGTGAGGCTAAGAATTATGGCCAGAGGTGTCTCCATTTGGGAAGGAAGATTCCTTTAGCAGCACTGGTGCACTAAGGTAACTTCTGACCAATTACTGACCTGAGTGCCCACATTAACAAGGGACTGATTGGCTTATAGATGAAGCCGCCCAAATAGGATGGCCATCATGACAGTTCTGGAGAGGACCAACGTTAAAAACTCCACTGCTTGACATGAAGGAGGAGTTAAACACCTGATCAGCAAAGAGTATAGAAGGCGGTCCCCAGTTCTCCTGGTAAACATCAAACAGTAATAAACTTGGAGACAGTGTTTTCTGCTTTGCCGTTCTCTGCTCAGAGACGGCCCACTCTCGAGTGCTCTCTGCTTGAGCTTCACTTTGCTTTTACTTTATTTTCACCTCACTTTCACTTGTAATAAAGATACCTTGTACGCCTTTTAGTGTCTGACTCTAAATTTTCTTTTGTCAGAACACAAGAACTGAGGTTGGGAGTCTCAGCTCCCTGCCGTCCTGTGAGTTACCTTAATTCATTTTCAAGAAAAATTTGGGAAGTAAATCCATTATTATCTCCACTGAAGGATGTGTTATTAGCTGAAAGGGAGAAGGTGTTGTCCTTTGTCCAAGGTCACAGACACAGGGCACAAGCCAGCCATCTGACTCTGCTGTACCCACCTCCCATCTAGACCCAGCATACTGCCAGGTTGAACATGATGTCCTGGGCCAAACTGTGTTATTTAGACTGCATGGACACATCAAGGTCAAATGGCTAGGTCAATGGCATCATCTAGTCTCCTGTCCCATCAGGGTAGGGTGTGGGTACAGGGCATATAAGAGCTTATTTGAAGAGTTACACTCTCCACTGTTGTCACCCAGAGATCCAAGTCAAGAAGCTAAGGAGGGAGGTAAAGTCCAAGGGTCTCACAGAGGCTTACACAGTCCTAAACTACCCACTCAGACCCCATGTTCACAAGGTATTTCAAAGAACAGAAAGAGATTGTGCCCCATTAGGAGGAAGAAAGGCTGCCTTCTGTAAAGACTTTTAGTACTTAAATGTTCTCATTTTTGAGTGAACCAACACCCTGAGCGGGGCACAGTGGCTCACGCCTGTAATCCCAGCACTTTGGGAGGCTGAGACAGGAGAATTGCGAGTTCAAAGCCAGCCTCAGCAACAGCAAAGGGCTAAGCAACTCAGTGAGACCCTGTCTCTACATAAAACATAAAATAGGGCTGGGGATATGGCTTAGGGGTTGAGTACCCCGAGTTCAATCCCTGGTACCAAAACAAAAACAAAAACAAAAGCAAAAAGCCAACACCCTGGAATGAGGGCCTATTCACCCACTGACCACATTTTTCAGTGTGTGCCTTGCAGCAGTGGGACTGAGTGTTTGAAATCAAGACTGCAGCCAGGTGGGATGGCATATGCCTGTAATGCCAGCAGCTCCAGAGGCTGAGGCAGGAGAATTGCAAGTTCAAAGCCAGTCTCAGCAACTTAATGAGGCCCTAAGCAACCTAGCAAGACCCTGTGTCAAAAAAGGAGGGGGAAATGTGTCTCTTGTTAAGTGCCTTTGGGTTCAATTCCTGGTTAGTCCCCCTGTTGTCGTGTGTGTGTGTGTGTGTGTGTGTGTGTGTCCCATCAAAAAAAATGACTGCACAAACCTGGATCCTACAGTCACTGAATGTGACATGTTCCCTCTCGGCCTCCACTCCCTTCATTTGCCCTTGAAAGGTGGGCAGAGAGACCCTGGGAGCAGCACTCTTACCAGTCCCGGCTCTTCCTGTGCTATGCCTCCATGGGGCCTCCATCAGGGGGGACACGGGGTGGAGCTTCCTTGCAGATGTGACTTGGATGGAGTATGGACTCTCAACCTAAAAAGCATGTTTTTAGGGGCTGGGGTTGTGGCTCAGCGGTTGAGTGCTTGCCTCGCATGCATGGGGCACTGGGTTCAATCCTCGGCACCACATAAAATAAATAAAGATATTAAAAAAAAAAAAGCATGTTTTTAGAGAACTGGTTTGTGTTTTGTAAAAAGTTCTTTGGCTGTATTTAGCTATGGCAAGACAGGCCTGGGGTAGGTAGCTGCCCTGTGAGGCTCTTGACTCCCCTTTCTTTCATGTTTTCTGAAGGGGCCAATGGCTTTATTACATTGAGCCAGTAAACACTGAACAAAGCTCACAATATGGCTATACACTGAGAACAAACTAATTCATTGTTATACCTTGTTGATGTGACATCTCTAAAGTCCATGTTTTCCTGATGCCTTTTGAGAATGACCCATGTTCAAGAGGACAATACTACCCTGACAAGGCATGTCTCAGTTTTTATTTTCCCTAAAGTGGTATTTGTAGCTATGAAAGCGATTGTCCATTTCTTTTTCTTTTTTAATTATTTCTGGGATGAGGTCTTGCTAAGTTGCCCAGGCTAGCCTTGAACTTGTGATCCTCCTGCCTCAGCCTCCCGTGTAGCTGGGATTACAGGCATGTGCCACTGCACCTGGCCAAAACTCATTTTATTTTTTTAAATTTTTTTTGTTTTGTAGCTGTGGATGGAAGGAAGGCCTTTATTTTATTTATTTATTTATTTTTATATTGTGCTAAGGATCGAACCCAGTGCCTCATACATGCTAGGCAAGTACTCTGCCACTGAGCTATGACCCCAGCCCCCAAACTCATTTTTTTAATAACAATTTTTTTGGCATTTTTAATGATAAAAAATATTATTTTTTAAAACACCATTTTCAAAAAACAAAACAAAACATCATTTTCTCAAAAAAGAAAAGTCTTTTTGGCCTGAATCTGTACAGGACATTCAGAGGTATGCTGAAGAGCAGGAGGCAGAGGGAAATGCCCCCTGCAGTGGGAACAGGCCCTTAGCTGGTCTCAGGCTCTATCCCTACACGTAGTCCTTGGGAAGGCCTCCCAATAATGATGGACCTTGACGAGGGTTGCCAGCTTCTCTCAACTGCTCCTGCCTACTCTGGGCCTGACCTTGACCACCAAAACTTTGCCCCCACCCCTATTTGCAACTGCAAACAGAAAGAGTGACTTATCTGCATTACCCAATCAGGGTAAACAGCCCTTGCCAGGCTCCCTGCCCTTACCCCCAAGGTCAAGTTCCTGAGCCAAAGATATGCACAAAGAGATTTTTTTTTCTGTGCCTATTTCCTCCTGGCAAGACTTCTGCATTCAAGAGGCCTGCAGTTCAGTAGTTTCCTAATCACCACTGCAGAAACTTTAGAAGAATCTTTAAGCAGTTATGAGCTTCATTCCCAAGGTTGGCCAAACTGTCTGCCCAAACTTTGTCAAGCTCTCTGACATTTTCAGAGAAAGAAAACCCACAACTGCCATCATCCATACATTCTAGTGACACAACTTTTTCCAATGGGAAGTCTTGGGAGGTCTCAGCTAAATCCTTCAGGTTTGGGGGTGGGCCTGCTTCCCTCTGCTCTTGCCTTTTGTGTAAACAGAGACTTGCTCTCGAAAGACACACCTATTACTCATACCACAACGGTTAAAAGCCATTGTTCTTCAAATTCCAGGGCTCTCATCAGCTGTGTGACCTTGAAAAAAATCTCTGAACCTCACTAAGCCTTGGTTTCCCCATTGGTAAAATAAGGGGGTTGAACTCGAGGGTCTCTTGGGCCTTGTTTTAGAATAAATTGTGTCCTTCCCAAATTCAGGTTGAAGCCTTTGTCTCCAATGTGATTATATCGGAGATGAGACTTTAAAGAAGGTAATTAAGGTTAAATGAGGTTATAAGGATAGGGACTCAACTTAATAAAATTGGTGTCCTTATAAGAAAAGGAAGAGACACCAGAGGGCTCATTCCAACTGTACTTGATTAAGCCCTGAAGAAAGACGATGTGCAGATAGATACAGCAAAAAGGCAATCATCTGCAATCCACAGAGAGGCCTTACAGAGCCCAACCCTGCTGGCACCTCAGTTTGGATTCACAGGCTTCATAATTATAAGAAAGTAGGTGTCTGTGGACCTTGGTTAGAGCATTCGTATACACTAATCCAGCTGCTTCCTGATGCCAGCTATCCTTTGCTGCAGAGCCTGGTCAGAGCAAAGGCTGTGCCAGGTGCCTGTTGGCCACTACCACCTTTGAGTCACGAAAAGGGCTTGAGGTCATATGGGGAAACCAGCAATTCCCAGCCTCTCCAGAGTCTCAGTGGGGACTCGGCTTTAGGTAGCCTCTCTGGCAACCAGTTTGTACTTCTGTAGGTTGTTTACCATTCCTGACTGACTCCACTCTCCACCCCAGTCTCTTCCTTCACAAAGGTCTCCTGAGCCAAACCTGAAGAGAAGCCACCAGGGCTGAGGGGTGGTCTCATACTCCTGAGCTCAAGAGATCTTCCTGCCTCAGTCTCCTGAGTAGGTGGGCCACAGGGACATACCATTATACCCAGTTTTATTGTTTTTGTTTTTACCTGTTATTACAGAATACTGAAACTGGGTAATTTATAAAGAAAACAGTTGAGGGGGCTGGGATTGTGGCTCAGCGGTAGAGCACTTGCCTCGCATGCGTGAGGCCCTGGGTTCGATCCTCAGCACCACATACAAAGCAATAAAAAAAATAAAGACATTGTGTCCATCTATAACTAAAAAAATATTAAAAAAAAAAAGAAAGAAAGAAAACAGTTGACTGTGGCTCTCAATTGTGGAGGCTGGGGTCCACAAGCGTGGTGCCGGCAGGAGACTTGTGCTACTTCAACTCATGGAGGAAAGCAGAAGGGAAATGGCATGTGTGGCAGCCTTGCTTTATAAAAACCTGCTCTCGAGCTCACTAATCTAGTCCTGCAAAGTGAGAACTCACTCATGTGAGAAAGGCATTAACCCGTTCATGAGGACGTGGCCCTGAGGACCCAAACACCGCCTGCTATGCCCTACCTCCCAACATCCTCCCATTAAGGAATTATGGTTCTGACACATGTGGGGGACACATTCCAACCACAGCAGTTGGAGAGAGTACATGTGTGTGTGGAGTGTTTCTAGTGGGCGGGCAGTTGTGCACAATGTCCAGCAAACTGTACCTTCCTGTAGGCCTTTTCTGTCCCTGAATCCCTTGCTATACCCCTTCTCCTGGCCATGCATGCCAAGTACTGCTGCTTTGGGGCCTCTTCCAAATCTTGCTGGTTGCATCTTTTTTTTTTTTTTTTTTTTTTAAATATTTTGTTTAGTTGTAGATGAACACAATATCTTTATTTATTTTATGTGGTGCTGAGGATTGAACCCAGTGCCTCACGCATGCGAGGCAAGCGCTCAACCGCTGAGCCATAGCCCCAGCCCTGGTTGCATCTTTTTGAGGGGAAGGGGGAGATAAGGTCTCACTAAGTTGCTTAGGGCTTTGCTAAATTGCTGAGGCTGGCTTTAAACTTGTGATCCTCCTGCCTTGGCCTCCCAAATTGCTGGGATTACAGGCGTGCTCCACTGTGCTGGGCTGGATGTTGCATCTTTTGGCCTAAAGCACTGCCAAAGCAAAGGCATTTAACTAAGTTTAGCACCTCCCCACAGTTACAGCATGAAGGGACGATTGATTGCTGAGTCAATCCTCTCACGTACTTGCCCTCCACTCCAACCCTCTTGCTCAGGAAACTTCACCTCTCCCATTTCTGTTTCCTAGGAGCCTGGGCACATCTCTAAGGCTTGGTAAACATCCTCTACTCCTGGATTCCCTGCTTTTCCTCGACCTGGCTCCATTTGCCTGAGGCTGCACATTCCCTCCCATCCCAGCCTCCTTGTCTCCTGGTGGCCATCATATCTACATCAGAACCTCTGGGGATGGTATTGCTACTATGTCTCCCCCAGCCCCTTGACTCCTGTGGGGTTTGGCACTGCCCAAACTCACCCTGAGTAGTCCTGAGCACTGTCCTCTTCCAGTTTACTCTCCTGGGTTTTCAGTCCAATGGGCTCCGCTCCAGAGGCTCCAGCACTTTCACAGCTGGGTGACCTTGGGCAAGTTTCTAACCCTCCTCAAGTTTACTTTTCTCATTTTAAACATAGGACCCCCTTCCTGTGATTAGGAAGGAGCCCATGTGATGATCTGTGTGAAGTACCTCCCATGGGGACTGAGGGTATAAATATACCGATTCCAATTACTCTCATTGCCTCTGATGGTGGCCATTGGTCACGTTGGCTGACTACACTCTTCCCTTTTAGTGATAATCCTCAGAAAGATGGGACATGCCAGGACCTTGGGCTCCTGCCTGAGCTAGTTCTCCAACCTTCAGGTCAATTCTGTGGGCTATTCTATTGTGTGCAGGCAGGCACCCTGACTAGCATGCCTGCGGGGCCTATATTCTACCTCTATCAACCCCAAGCTCCGGACAGCGGTTACCTATACACACTGTGCCACTTTTCATGTCCAGCCTTTGCTCAAGTAGTTCCATCTAACCTGACTCTTCTTAACCCAAACAACCCCCATTGCTCTTCAAAAGTTCCCAAAGGTCCCCTCCTTCGGAAAGTTACTTGCCCTCCCCAAGTGTGCTAGATGTCCTTGCTAGGTGTCTTTGTTCCTGTACCACCCTGCACCCATAATATGAGGCCATCCATCCCACTAGGCTCTGGGATCCCTGGGGAGAAAGATTTGGTTCTCTCATCCTTCTCCAGGAATATGCATTAACAAACATTAGTGGATGGTGGATGGATGGGGTTGGTAGATAAATGGATGAGTGGGAAGATAGAGGAAAAGGTGGGTGGGTAGAAGTCACTGTTTCTGGTTGACCTTGCTCCAATCTCTTCTTGAATGATTTCCAGGCTGATCTTCCTTTGTCGGGCTTGGCTCACTTCATGACCCAAATACCTCTGGAGGTTGTGTGTTGCCTGCCAAATACAGTTCAAACTCCTCAGCTTGGAATCTGGCCTCTACCTACTTTTCCAGCTCTTTTCTCCACTATTCTCCAGCCAATCATATCGGATTTGTCCTGTGGCCTGGCTATAAAGAGTGTGACCTTCAGACCTACAGTATCAGCCTCACTTGGGAGCTTGCCAGAAATGCAGAATCTCAAACCCTACCCCAGCCTATCTTGGCCTCTTTTGTCCCAGAGCTCATGTGGTTCCCTGAAGTGCATTTGGGAGTCATCCCTCTGCTATAAGTGACAAATACCTGGTGAATAAAGTCCCTATAAATTCATTTCTTGCAATGCTGCACCGATCCAGATGCCTCGCATATGCCCATGCTGTCCAAATGCATTCAACAAAGGAACGGGTTAATGGACAAAGGAACAAAGGCTTAATTTTTAACACAGGAAGAAGGTCTGCAGGATCCCCTTTGGTAGGAGCTGCATCAGGCACCCTGGGGCAAGAGTTTCACTGACTTGGTCCTGGCTTTTTTCCTATGAAGGGTGGAGAGCATCCCAGTTTACCTACCTGCTCCTTCCCCCCAGGTAGTCCCCAGTCAGAGTGATAGGGAATGAGATGCAGCCTGTGATGGGCAAGGGAGCCTGGAGGCTGTATGCCATTCTCCTCATAGTTTTACCAGGGAAGGAGAGTAGATCTAGCCCATCAGAGGATGCACAGCACAGCTGCACTAGTGTCAGTATCCCTGAGTCCACCCTGTTTAGCAGTCAGTTCCAGTACTATAAGGAAAAATTCATGAACTTCCTGCCCTTGGTGGACGTGTCCTCCTCCCACGTATTCTTAAGGAAGACTTCCTAGATTGCCTTCACCAACCTCCCCTTTCTCAGGACCCCAATAGTTGATGGACATATCATTTTGTATATTTTTATTTTAAAATTTTCTTTTTGTACTACTGTGGATTGGACCCAGGGCCTCATGCATGCTAGTTAAGCACTCTATCACTGAGCCACATTTTCAGCCTTAATTTGCTTATATTGCAGGGTAAAAATGGAATGCTTTTCTCCCAAGATCACTAACAAGAAAATATGGCTATTCATACCACTTCTATTAATTATTGTACTAGAAATTCTAGCCAGTGCAGAGAAATAGAAGGCATCCAGATTAGAAAGAAAGAAAACTGGCCGGGCGCGGTGGCACACGCCTGTAAGCACTTTGGGAGGCTGAGACAGGAGAATCGTGAGTTTAAAGCCAGCCTCAGCAACAGGAAGGCGCTAAGCAACTCAGTAAGACCCTGTCTCTAAATAAAATGCAAAATAGGGCTGGAATGTGGCTCAGTGGTTGAGTACCCCTGAGTTCAATCCCCAGTACCAAAAAAAAGAAAAGAAAGAAAGAAAGAAAGAAAACTGTATTTGTAGATAACACAATCCTGTACAAAGAAAATTCTAAGAAATCCACAAAAAACTACTAGAACTAATCAGAGTCCAACAATGTGACAAGATACAAGATCAATGTAAAAATGTATTTCTATATATTACCAATGAACGATCTGGAAATTAAGAAATTATTTAGGAAAACATTTCCATTTATGGTAGCCATCAAAAATACAAACAATAAGCCGGACGCAGTGGCACATGCCTGTAATCCCAGCACTTTGGGAGGGTGAGACAGGAGAATTGTGAGTTCAAAGCCAGCCTCAAAAACAGCAAGGTAGTAAGCAACTCAGTGAGACCCTATCTCTACATAAAACACAAAATAGGGCTGGGGATGTAGCTCAATGGTCAAGTACCCCTGAGTTCAATCCTCGGTACCAAAAAAAAAAAAAACCAAACAAACAATAATAAATGCTGGAGAGGATGTGGAAGAAAATGGAACACTTTGACATTGTTGGTGGGATTGTAAGGTAGTACAATTATTACGGAAATCAGTATAGGGATTCCTCAAAAGACTAGGAATGGAATTACTATATAACCCATCTATACCACACTTTTGCATTTATCCTAAAGAATTAAAGTCATCATACTATAGCAATACACACACATCTGTGTTTATAGCAGCACAATTCACAATAGCCAAACTATGGAACCAGCCCCAGGTGTCCATCAATGGATGAATGCATAAAGAAAATGTGACATATGTAAATTATATACATACATATATACAATGGAATTTCAATCAGCCATAGAGAATGAAATTATGTCATTTGCAGGAAAGTGGATGGAACTTGAGAACATTATGTTATGTGAAATAAGCCAAACTCAGCAAGTCAAAAGTTCTATGTTAGCTGGGAGCAGTGGCGCACACCTGTAATCCCAGCACTTTGGGAGGCTGAGACAGGAGAATCGTGAGTTCAAAGCCAGCCTCAGATATAGTGAGGTGCTAAGCAATTCAGAGAGACCCTATCTCCATATAAAACACATAATAGGGCTGGGGATGTGGCTCAGTGGTCAAGTATCCTGAGTTCAATCCCGGTACCAAAAAAAAAAAAAAGTCCTATGTTTTCTTTCATATGTGGAGGCTGGAGAGAAAAAAGGAAAAGAAATATGTGTGTGTGTATAGTGGGGAGTCTCATGAAAATCAGAGACCAGTAGAATAAAGGGACTGGGGAAGGGAGAAAGCAAGAGAAAGGGGAAATGCTGGGAAGTGATATTGACCAGATTATATTATGTGTAGCTTGAACAAATATATAACAACAAATCCCACCATTACATATAACAATAAAAAATGGGAAAAACTAAAAATATATATAACAAAATTTTAAAATTCAATAAAAATAAAAAATTCAAAAGTGGGGGAAAATAAAATAATTCCATCCATAATAGCATCAAAAATAATAATACAAGCCGGGTGCGGTGGCGCACACCTGTAATCCCAGCACTTAGGGAGGCTGAGACAGGAGAATTGCGAGTTCAAAGCCAGCCTCAGCAATGGCGAGGCGCTAAGCAACTCAGTGAGACCCTGTCTCTACATAAAACACAAAATAGGGCTGGGGATGTGGCTCAGTGGTCGAGTGCCCCTGAGTTCAATCCCCAGTACCAAAAATAAAAATAAAAATAAAAATAATAATACAGGGCTGGGGGTGTAGCTCAGTGGTAGAACACTTGCTTAGCATGTGTAAGTCGCTGAGTTTGATCCTCATCACCTCAAAATAATAATAATGATCATGATAATAATAATGCAATTCCTATTACAATTCTGGCAAGATATTTTACAGACTTGGACAGCTTATTCTAAAACTTACGGGGAAAAACAAAGGAACTAGGTTAGCTAAAACAATCTTGACACAGAGGTCGATGGAATAGGCATGGATACTACACAAGTATGTTCAACTGACTTTTGACAAAGGTGTGAAAGCAGTTCAGGGGAAAAAGGAGAGCTCTCAACAAATGGGCTGGCACAATTGGACATTCACAGGTACCAAATAATCCTATACCCAAACCATGCACCTGATATGAAAATTAACTTAAAATAGATCACATACTTTAACGTAGAACATAAAACTCTAAAATTCTAGGGGAAAACAGCAGAACATCTTTGGGACCTAGGGCTAGGCAAAGAGTTTCTTGAACATGATACCAAAAGCACATTCATGAAAAAGAAGTTGCTTCCCTGAGGCTTCAGGCAGCCAGACTGAGTGAGGTTCAGGTGTCTGGGAGGGACAGCAGTGGGCTGTGGTTGGAGTCCTGCCTGATCCAGGTGTGCAACATGCACAGACACTGTCAGCCTGGGCTGCTTGGGTTGTCTCGTAAGCCTCCTGCAGGAACAACGCAAAGTACATAACCAGCAAACAAACAGAAGTCAAATTGAAAGGAAAGAAAAACCTAGGTCAGGCAGAATAGAGTGGTATCAGCTTACAGTCAACACCTTTTCACACAGTTTCAGTCTCTGTAGGAGACATTCTCTTCATTCCTCAGGCCTCAGGTCCAGGATCAGGGGTCCCAAAAGGCTGGGCAAGGCCTGGGCCACTAAAAGTGGCATGGTTTTATAGTTCCAGAGAGTAGTCTGTCCCCTGCACAACACACACCTCCTTTTCCTTTCCTTTCCCAGGGCGTGAAATCTCTTCAACTCTCTGGCAAGATCTTTGTGTGCCCACCTGCAGACTTGAAAGTCTCCAGAAGTCAGGTCTGTCTGGCAATCATCATTTTCACTGGCAGCCTGTCAAAAGATTGGGCACGATACCGGGTTATACAAACTACAGAACAGAAGTGGGAAGGTTCTGCAAGCTCTCCTTCTCAATGAATACCACTGGGAACTTTCAACAAAGCTCCCTCCATCCCACCTTTCACCCTATCATGTGGGCCAGAAACCCTGAGTCCCTTCACTTCACCCTCGTACATCTATCTTCAAAGTCTATTACAACTATTTGGAGATTATATCTTTAATTTGTCTTCTGTCCATTGTCACCTGTCATAGTCTCTTGTCTAGGCTCTTACTATAGGCTCCTCACTGGTCTCCCCAATTTCATTTTCACCTTACAGCCTGCTCTCCACTGGCAAGCCAAAGAAATTCCTTAAAATCAGGTCAGATCTAAAATCAGCATACTATAATGATACAGCTACGTTGATATTTACAGCAGCACAATTCACATAGCCAAGTTATGCTCATATGCCCATCAACAGATGAATGGATAAAGAAAACGTGGCATATAAACACAATGGAATGGAGTTTTACTTAGCCATAATGAAGAATGAAACTGTGGCATTTGCTGGTAAATGGATGAAACCAAAGAACATCATGCTAAGTGAAATAAACTAGACTCAGAAAGTAAAGACGTGCATGTTTTCTCTCATATTCAGAAGCTAGAGCAAAATAAGGGGAAAAAAAGGAGGAGGTGGCAGGGGGAATTCCATGAAACAGAAGAGAGATCAGTGGAAGAAGTAGAAGAAAGGGACTGAAGGGGAAGGAAGAGGACAGGAAAAGGGAGGAATGGTGGAATGAAATGGACCAAACTATCCTGTGTAGATATATAAAAATACCACAGTGAATTTAACCTTTATATATATCCATAAAGCATTCATTTAAAAAAAACTGTACTAATAATTTTTTTAAAAATCAGGTCAAATAAATCCCAACAGTCTTCAAAGAAAATCCAAATTTCTGTCTTACAAAGCCCTGTCTGACATGGGCCTTGCTTCTCATACCTCTTCTCCCACTCTTTTTTTTTTTTTTTTCTTTTTGGTACTAGGGATTGAGCTCAGGGGTACTTGACCACTGAGCCACATCCCCAGCCCTATTTTGTATTTTATTTAGCAACAGGGTCTCACTGAGTTGCTTAGCATCTCGCCATTGCTGAGGCTGGCTTTGAACTCATGATCCTCCTGTCTCAGCCTCCCAAACCGCTGGGATTATATGCGTGTGCCACTGGGCTTGGCTCTTCTCCCACTTTTACCCCTCTGCATGGCTTTTCAGGTGGCCATGCTTGTTCATTTCTCTCTGATCTCTTTACCTGGAGTGTGCGTCCTCATCAAAGGGCTGACTACTCAGGTCTGGGTTTGGTTCTCTCTTCAAGTGGAGGGCTCCTCCTGTATAGACCCAATCTTAGGCAGTCACTGAGCTGTCATTGTAGGCCCAATGACAGACCTTAGGAGCTCTGTGGTTAAAACAGCCCTTCAGAATCACCCTGACTTGGGCCAAGGACGGCTAGGCCCCTTGTAGCCCTGCACTGATCACTTTTGCATGGAAATTTTCCAGGCAATCTCTGGCATAGTTGGCAGTTGAGACCACCCCCAGGGGCTGGCAGCCAATGGCCACATGCCAAACACATTTCCAGCAGCTCCAGGAACAAGTCCTCAGCAAAAGTGGGCTGGCTGGGCAGTATAGGAGAGCACCCAGCAACCATCACTTACTTCTGCTTGAGTCATCTTCCTCACTGCTCATATGTTGTTCCCTTCTAGGCCCTAAAATTCATAGAAGCTGGTCTTTGTGTCTTGCATCTCACTGTACTCTAGCCTAGCATGTAGTTAAGTGTTGAGTGAATGCTTTGTATCCAATTCTCATGAACTCCTGAAACAATTGGAATTTTATTCTCATGGTACAAATAAGTTAAAAGTCTTAGGTTAAAAACCTTACCAGGAGCCGGGTGCGGTGACGCAAGCCTGTAATCCCAGCACTTTGGGAGGCTGAGACAGAAGAATCGTGAGTTCAAAGCCAGCCTCAGCAATGGCGAGGTGCTAAGTGACTCAGTGAGACCCTGTCTCTACATAAAACACAAAATAGGGATAGGGATGTGGCTCAGTGGTCGAGTGCCCCTGAGTTCAATCTCCAGTATCAAAAAACAAAAGCAAAACAAAAAAAAACCTTACCGGGGAAGTGGTGGAACCAGAATTTAAATACAGCTTTTCCTAACTCCAGAGCCAGCATCCCTTTCACTACACTGGAATAATGGAAAGGGGATAGTTAAGTAGTTGGTCTTGTGTTGCAGGATGAGGGTGTACAGAAGTGGCTTTGAACCAGATTACAAGTTACTGAGGATGTGAGCCATTACTTCACAATTCCTCTAGGTCTCAATTTTTAATACAATGCCCTGGTAACATAGAAATCGGGGTTTACTTATCGATTTAAGAACTTTTGCATACTCTTAGGCTAGGCGCACAAGTGGGTCTTCAATATTGATTAAGGAACAATTTTGCTTATTTCAAAACTGCTTCCTGTTTTGCTCTCTTCTCTTATTATTTGCCAATCCCTTCTCAAGGAAGCTTGGCAAAAATCCCACTTTGGGTCTCAAGATAACTCTAAAGTATTTTCCTGGTCCCCTCCGTTTGCTGAAAGAAAAAGCCTTTAGCCTCTGGGGTTTCAAGGATCCCATCTCTTCCAAAGGGCATCTTGGATTTTTGTTGGTCCTGACCCCCATCTATAGTGTACCTCGGAAAAATCCCTGAGATGATTTGACCCAACAGCCTGTTCTTGTCAGTATAGTCTGGAGGATTCAGAAGCTACCGTGATACTTTTCAGATACAGAATCTTATCAACTAGGAATGCCACATGGGTTTTCTTATTATTCATATAAGCCACTAGCCCTGTGTTACTGGGAGAGAAGAGGCACACAGGAAAAGAAAATTTAATGAATAAGCCAGGCGCGGTGGTGCACGCCTGTAATCCTAGCTTTTTGAGAGGCTGAGAAAGGAGAATCGTGAGTTCAAAGCCAGCCTCAGCAATGGTGAGGTGCTAAGCAACTCAGTGAGACCCTGTCTCTAAATAAAACACAAAATAGGGCTGGAGATGTGGCTCAGTGGTCTAGTATCCCTGAGTTCAATTCCTGGTACAAAAAAAAAAAATTAGTGAATAAAAATAAGTTTTATGTCTGAATTTAAGTGTGCAGTGATCTCTGGGGGGGGGATGGGGACATTATTTCTCTACTTGGCAAGGAATCAGAACTTGGCTCAGCCCAGTTTCACCTGAAGGGTAGCATTCTCACTGTTGTTCTGACACATTTTGTGTGTATGATTTTTGGCTGCCAGGTCTAAACTTGATATTGACTCTGCGTACTTGAAGGGTTTACGAAACCTTCAAGGACAGAGCCTTCTGGGCTCATTTGCACATAACATTTAATCAGGCACAGAGACATGTAGGTAGTAATACAATGCAGCTAACCTTTCTGGAGCACTTACCATGTAACAGTCACTGTGCTAAGATTCTCATATCCATTATCTCATTAATTTGTCATTCAACTCTACTAAGTTATCCCCATTTTACAGATGAGAAAAATGGAGTGGTCAATAAGTACTTAAGGTCATGAAGGTGAGAGGTACTGGAGCTGGTGTGGGCCTGTGGCCAGCCTGGACCCTCCAGCCTTCCTCTAAATGTAGAAGTTATTTAGATATTTCTTGTCTCTGGTCTTCTATTGAAACAATGTTCCAGACCTGATCCCTAATGGCAAAGGTTAATTGAGAGCCACCTGTTCATCTCATTGGTTATAAAGACAATAGTTTACAGCACTAGAATGCTGCTCTGTCCATAGGTCCATACAAGACATGATCTGCCAGCAGTGACCAGAGCAGGCAACCAGACTAAGTGGCATGCTGCCATCCAGAGTCAGTGTAAACTGGGGAAGACAAACCACTGGATCTGCTTCCACTCTAAATCCCTGAGCTCAACAAGCAAGCCAGACTAGACAAGAGAGAGCTCATCAGCAAAGTTGAGCCAGGCAGCTTTTAGGTCAAATGCAGTAATTCTATTCCAAACAAGGGAGGGGCAGGTGATTTACAATATGGCTAAGCTCACTCCTTGAGACAGAGCAGACTCCCTCAAAATCTCTTTTTTTTTGGTACTAGAGATTGAACTCAGGGCACTCGACCACTGAGCCACATCCCTAGCCCTATTTTGTGTTTATGTAGACAGGGTCTCACTGAGTTGCTTAGTGCCTCACGCTGCTGAGCCTGGCTTTGAACTTGTGATTCTCCTGTCTCAGCCTCCCTAAGTGCTGGGATTATAGGTTTGTGCCAAGGTATTTTGTTATGGGAGCTAGAGCTGATCTATATGAGGGAAGAATAGTGGAGGAGCAGAGTAAATTTTTTTCTCGGACTTCATTTAGCTCTAAATGATAATTCTTGTGCTTGGTTTCATACTTTAGGATCTTCATAATACCCTTTGCAGTTAAAGAAATTCAAGTTTGGTCTCTTTCATTTGCAAATAAGTAACACACTGGACTCTGCATGCCTCCAAGTTTACCCCTTAATATGTAAAAAACTTTAAAACCATTTTAGTTGGGTGTGATGGTACATGCCTATAATCTAGTTACTTGGGAGGCTGAGGCAGGAGGATCACAAGTTTGAGGTCAGCCTGAACAATTTAGTGAGACTCTGTCTCAAAATAAAGTAAAAAGGGCCTAGGATGTACTTAGTGATGGAGCACTTGTTTTTAGCATGTGCAAAGCCCTGGGTTCAAATCCTAGCACTGCAAAAAACAAAAATAAAAACTAAACAAAAAAAAATTTAGAAGGGGACCAAAAATATATTTCATCTCTGCCTTTGTAATAGCTGAAGTTTTTCATGATACTATTAAGATTGAATATGTGGTCAGTTAGGAAACTTGGGACTGACCTCTTTGCACTATTTCCTTCCCATAGTACAGTTATTTCTGCTAATCATAAAAATCCTGAAATCTTATTCCTAATCATCTTATACTGAAGGGTGTTAAGTCATTGTACCTCTCAGGATGAACCTTTCTCCCAATATGAATCTTGTATATATTCTAGGACTAATACTATTGGGCTATTTGGGTTGTGGCTCCAAGAAGCCTATGTCCTTTTTTTGTGTATTTATGCCTTGCTTTACAAGAACCTGAACCCCCATACCCCCACCTCCAGTTTTTTCATCCTTATTTGGTTGTCTTGCCACTGTATACCTCCTACAACCTTCCCTTTGATTGGCTGGTTGATTTTTTTTGGGGTGGGATGGGGGTGGGGGAGATTGAACTCAGGGGCACTTGACCACTGAGCCACATCCCCAGCCCTATTTTGTGTTTTATGTAGAGACAGGGTCTCACCGAGTTGCTTAGCACCTGCCCACTGCTGAGGCTGGCTTTGAACTCACGTTTCTCCTGTCTCAGCCTCCCGAAATAACTGGTATTACAGGCTTGCGCCACCCCACCGGCTGGCTACTTGATTTTAAATAGGTCAAGTTTGTGGAGTCTCTAAGTGAAATTAGAGCACAGATGGGCCCTTAAAGCTCCCCTATGAAAGCAGGGACTTACCTTGAGATAGAAACTTAGGCTGCCCTGAGGCCTTCTTCAGCCCAGTACTCAAAGAGGCATTACAGGATTGAAGGAAGGAGGAAGTGTGGCTAATTTGTGAACACTTGCTTACCTTTGGTGGATCACATGTGGGAAAAGGTTATGATGAAGTTCTGAAAATCATAGAATTTTCCAAAATTCAGGAGGCTTCTCCTTTTATTTTTTAAAACATCTATAAACTTCTTGGTGGCTGGCATACACTCTATCTTAACATATGGATAATCTTTGTCATCAGTAATCTATCTTTGTTATAGTAATCTGATGAATGTTGTTGCAACATTGCTAAGAATCTTACTTGGTGTACATTCTTCATGGTTCTCAAAACATCACAGCTAAAAGTGATCTTATTTTCTTTTTAGATAAAAGGTGAATGAAGATAAATTACCACCACATAGCTGATCATTATGCATTTTCTACTTTGATCATTATTATATATTATAAAAGGTGAATTTGGAATGATCTCTGACTGCAACAATTTTAAATCTAGAAATAATACAAAGTTGATAAAAACTTCTAAATCATTTTTCACAACATAAGAATAGTAAGTAGCAGTATACAGGTCAGTGATGAACGTGGAGGACAATAAGCTTCCCTTATAGAAGGGAAATTCGAAAGGTTTTTAAAAAGTTAAAAGCCTAAAACTCCTTTCAAATTATGACTATTGGTTACATTTGAGAAATTTTAGCAATAGAGATCATAGTAATTTGGTATGGATTATGTAAATCAGCCTTAGAATTAACACTGAAAAACAGAAAGCAAAGATTCCTGTAGTTCCTTCTGACTAGCCTGCCTTGTGTTGCTTTCCCCAGCTCTGCTGCCTACGCTCGAGTAAAACCATCAGTGCTACCTCAGGCTCAACATTCAGTGCCAGCATGCTCCATGTTAACCAGTGGTAAGCCTACTCTAAAAGCATTAATTTTACTAGACTGCACAGGTGACTTTTTGTAACATACCCAAAGGTAAGCTGAGGCACCTGAGAAGGTCAGGACATAGGGAACCCTAAGAGAGAAAGCAATACTAGCAGTGAAATGCTCAAGAAAGTGTCTAGTAATGTTTTATTTTTTTGGTACTGGGGATTCAACTCAGGGGCACTCGACCACTGAGCCACATCCCCAGCCCTATTTTGTGTTTTATGTAGAGACAGGGTCTCACTGAGTTGCTGAGCGCCTCGCCATTGCTGAGGCTGGCTTTGAACTCGCGATTCTCCTGTCTCAGTCTCCCTAAGTGCTGGGATTACAGGCTTGAGCCACCGCGCCCTGCTCTAATAATGTTTTATAAAGCACACAGATGACCCTGGAGAGCATGACTGATCCATTTGATAGGTTTCCAAAACCCAGACCAAATAAAACAATCCACATCAAATCTAAATTACAACACTTTATTGCAGCATCGGCAAAGGTCAGATTTCTGAAGCTGGTGAAGATTGGGCAGCATTTCCATGTGAAATGTTACAACTTTACAAGTTTTGTTTCTTACTTAAATCTACATGCAGAAACGGAAACGTGGTAAAAGAAAAATGCAAAATAGCTAGAAAAAAAGATGTAATCAAGTTGTAGCATACAGATGTGCTCTTTAACTAAATTTACTATGCCTATTGGAAAGCAAACGAAAGACAACTATCCTAATAAATTAACAGATTGTCAGAAACAGACTAAGAACCCTCTTTTCTATTTATTGGGGGGAAAACAAAACAACAAAACAAAACGAAAACAAAAGCAAAATAAAAGCTCTACTTGTTTCCATATTTTGTTTAGAGACAGAGGCTGTAAACCCATGAAGGTCAACAAAATATTCTGATCTATTTCTTGTTGTCCTTCGTTCATTTTCTGTGACATGCTGACTGGCACGTTTTGTTTTCAATGATACTTACAATGGGCTCAACTATATCCCTGTTCTTAGGCTGGTATCAGACTTGTCTAAGCCATCTGAATGAATGCTCTTTGTACTAATGTCTTCACATTTTTCTTTCACTCTAATAGGCAATTTTATATCACCGGCTCTGATGGATAAAACAGATTTTTCTCCCTCATCCCTTGTTCCTTTTGAAACAAATTCCTAAACAAAAGCCTTCCTGGTGGATTAACTGGTATTTGGATATCTTTCATCATTTTGTTGTCCTGCATGTAAGTTTTTACTAGAAGATTTTACTGCTTGCTCTATACTTTTCTACTGTAGTCCTGGAGCCCCCAAATGTATCTTCTTCCAACATGGGATGTTCAATTCAGACACTGTAACTCAAATCAGGTTCAAAACTCAAGTTCATTTCCCCCATACCATTATCATCGCAACCATTTCTTCTCCGGCTCAGTCATCTCATTGCTGCTCTTCCTGGTGTAACTGCTCAGTAGTCAAGTGAACCATCTCATTTCTTGACTGCCATTCTCAAGAGAAGATTAACCCTCACGTGATTTCCATTACAAAAGGCCTTATCCGCCTTGTCTGGAAGCGTGGGCTTGTTCCGGTGTTGGCGGAGGCTGCTGTTTCTGCCTCATGGCCCCAGCCTGTCCCAGGTTTAGATTCGCAACTCTCTAGACCGACATGCTGAGATGTGTCCACTGCTCTCATTCAATTGCTGGAGGACTCCACTATCCACAACATCAGATACAGGACCTAATGAAATGACACGTGCTGCTGGATCAACGTCTCCTAAAGGTACAAACAGGGTGATATTAGAGACCTTACTGCTGTAGGGCAAAGTTGGGGCAAGAAAGTGTTTCTCAAATACTACCAACTATCATCTGATGACTTCTCTAAGTTAAGCCTTTTTAAAGAGCAGAACAGGAACAATTCTGACAATAATTGCAAGAGGTAGCTCCTGTATCTTCTCTGTGACTAATTGCTAAAGTGTCAAGAATTCAGTTTGTGTTTTGGTTGAATTGTGTATCCTCAAAATTCATTTGTTCAACCTGAACCCCCAGTACCTCAAAATGTGACTTTATTTGGAAACAGAGTTGTTGGAGATGTGGTTAGTTAAGATGAGGCCATAGTGGAGGAGGGTGGGTCCCTGATCCAATATTATGACTATATCCTTATTATGCACAGGCTGGGGATGTACCTCAGTGGCAAGAGAGCTTGCCTAATATGAAAGAGGCCCCATGTTCAACTACCAGTACTGCGGGAAAAAAAAAAAGAAAGAAAGAAAGAAAAGAAAAAAATAAGGCACATTCACAGGAAGAATGTCATTGAAGATGAAGGCAGAGATGCAGAGATCAGGGTGATGCATCTATAAGCCAATGAATACCAAAGATTGCCAGCAAACCTCAGGAGCCAGACAGGTGGCCGGGAACAGCCTTCCCTATAGCCTCAGACTCCTTTGTCTCATATTTCCTACCACCAAAACTTCATGACAACAAACTTCTGTGGTTTAAGTCATTCAGTCTATGGCACTTTGCTAGAGCAGTGAAAGTAGACTCACAGTTTGTTTTACACAGAGCAAGTTATATGAGCAAGACAATTTCAAGGAATAAAATGCAAATACAGGAAAGCATATCCTCAGCTATCTGTACCCATAACTCTTCCAGAACTGAAATGAATGTGAAAAAGCATCAATGATTCAATCATATCCTCAATGAAAGAATGACAAAATGCAGGAGTTTCTCCTGAAGTCAAGACAAAGCAGCTGTCTAAAACAGAATACTTCAAATAAACAGTGAACAACAGGAAAAAACGTTGAAAATCTTTGCTAAGCAAGATACGCTTCTATCACTAGTTATAGTGTAGGGTGTCTGTCACCTGACTGGCTTTGTAGGCAAATGATCACTCTGATGATTAAAACTAAGCTTAGGGCTGGGGTTACGGCGCAGTGGTAGCATGCTTGCCTAGCATGCATGAGGCACTGGGTTCGATCCTCAGCACCACATGAAAATAAAAAATGAAGATATTCTGTCCACCTACAACTAAAAAATAAATATTTAAAAAACAACAACAACAACAAATCTAAGCTTACAAAGCACTTACAATATATACTTTGGACTATATGTTATTCTAGGAGGTATTCTATTCCAACACTATCACTTATTTAACATACAATAAGGGCACAGATATCTTTTTAAAAAAGCAAGCTAGATGCACTAGCATGTGCTTGTAGTGTCAGGCACTTATAAATTGGAGGCAGGAACATCTCAAGCTTAAAAATTTGAAATCAACTTGGGCAATACAAGATCCCATTTCAAAATGAAAACAAAGCATAACAAAAATAACAAACAAACAAACAAACAAAACCCCCACCAAAGCAAAACAAAAGTCTGACAGTATAAACCCTTGCTATTCTAATTATGGTCTATGCACTAGCAACTTTGACATCACCTGAGAGCTTGACAGAAATGCATCAGAACCTGTCTTTTTAGTCCAGATGATTCATATGTATTTTAAAAGTTTGAGAAGCATCAGAATAATCCATGAACTTATAGCATCTAAACAATATATGCAATATGACTTGCAAAGATGCAAAGTTTCAGTTTTTCAATACTACTGGAGAAGAAAACAATCTTGTTCTGCACTACAGAAAATCTGAAGAATAATTTTACTTAAGAGCACAACTGCCATCTTATTCACTGAAAATAAATACCTGTAATTTGTTAAAAGGCTGAAGTTTTAATTTACATTTCTCTGACTAGATCCTCTGGTTAGAAAACATAAAAATCATCATAAACATTAGGAGCCTATCAAAATCTACAGGAAAAAAAAATTCAACTATTTGAATATTAGTTTTCAAATTAATTTTCCTTTAAACATAACATTACCAATGTTATTATTACTTTTTTTTTTTTAAGCACCAGCCACATTAACAATCAACTTGAAACCAGTTCCTCATTTACTCATAAACTCAAGTTTCCCCCCTTCAGACAGGAACTCCCTTCCAGCATGTTCTCTGTAAGCTACATGATGATGCCAGTGTTCTATACACACTTCTACTAAAGCTAAGTCTGGCCCAAGGTAAGCAGAAGAAAATGAAGAGCCAATCACCACTCTATCCCATCAGTTTGTTCTTCAAATGACTGTATTTTATCACTTAAAGTAAGTTTAAAAATGGCGAAGAACATGTAGTACTCCAAAAGGCTCAAAAACTCATGTTTATGTATTTGACTGTTGTACAACGCTTAACCATACCTATGTTTTAGAAACACTGCCTATGAAAATAGCACTCATTATCCTTTACAGAGTGCCATTCAAAAAGATGATGGATAGATTAAGATTTTTCTTTCTTTCTCTTTTTTTAGTTACAATCTTAAGATTTAAAACAGAGCTGGGTGCGGTGGCGCAAGCCTGTAATCTCAGCACTTAGGGAAGGAGACAGGAGAATTGTGAGTTCAAAGTCAGCCTCAGCAACAGCGAGGTGCTAAGCAACTCAGTGAGACCCTGTTTCTACATAAAACACAAAATAGGGCTGGGGAAGTGGCTCAGTGGTTGGGTATCCATGAGTTCAATCTCCAGTACCAAAAAAAAAAAAAAGATTTAAAACAGGTTGAGAGGTTAGCACAAGTGTTAGAACTCAAAAAAATAGGAAACAAAAACTTGGGAGCAGAACTGAAAGAAGAAAGTTTATTAAATGACTAAATGTAGATTGTAAATAGTTCCTTTGTCTATTCAACAAATACTTACCAAGCATCTACTAGGGGCCATGCACTAAGAGCTATGAAGGATGTAATGGAAAGCAAGATTAAGATGCAGTCCCTGCCCACAAAGTCTTCAGTCTCAAGCTATCAGGTGATTAAGTAGGACACAGTCTGTGGAAACACAGTGAATTAAGGCAACATATCCTCACTGACCTATATTAGTCTTGAGGATACCATGGTGGGTCTCAAGGAGCAGCAGGAGTTATCCAGGGAGAAAAGCAGGAGACTGTTCCAGAGAAAGGAAAAAAACAAAACAAAAACAGAACACTAAGAACAACAGTTAAAAGACCAACTTGATTTGGAGTAGGGAAAGAAACTGTAAGAGATGAAGCCAATAATCTCAGTACATGCATATATGTCATACCTTGCTGAGGAGTTTGGCGTTTATTCTATGAGCCATAAGGAGCCACTGATGAGTTTGAAGCAGAAGGGCTCATACAGTCAGATGGCAGATTTGCATCTTAGAAAGAACACTGAGAATGAATTTGAAGGGCTTGAAACAGACTAAGAAGTAGATGAGGTAGCTGCAGTTATCCACACTTGACCTTAGCCCAAAGGCCAAGAAGTGATTGCAGTAGTAATCCAAATGTGAGGTGATGGTGGTGGCTTGATCTAGAGTCTTGGCAGTGGGGTGGAATAAAACAGGCAACTCTGAGAACCATTTAGTATTAGAATGCAGAGGGTTATTACCCAGACTGGGGAATTGAGGGGGAAGAAGTCCAAAATGAAACCTTCTTTCCTAGTATGGACAATGGGGTGGGTAGTACTTTTTGTTCACTAAGGTAGAACAGGAAGTGATAGGATAATACACACTGAGGTTTCTGTTTCAGAGATGCACACCTGGATAGGCAGAGACTCAAGTGTGAGGTCTGGGCTAGAGATCTGGACAGTAATGGAGTCATGGAAAGGATGACACCCCTTACAGAGAGTAGAAGGATAAAAAAAGACTGAGGACTGAACCCAAGAAACCTGGACATCTACAGGTAGGGCGTATGCCCAAAGGAGCTGGGAGTCAGGTAGAAATCAGAAGAGTCAAAGAAAAGGGGAAAACCAGATGCTAGAAGTCACAGAAGCAAAATGAAAGAGTATACAAAGGAAAGCAGGAGGTCCCACAAATTGGAAGAGGAAAGGAAAATATGAAGTTAAAAGAATTTTGAAAAATGAATAATGCAGGTAGCAAACTAAGAAGGGCATACGACATATATATCTATTATAGTAATTGTGTTTACACATCTGTTTCTCCATATTTATCTTTGTTCCCTGAGAAATGCTTTGAATAAATAGCATAAATGACATATTTGAATAAATAGAAATAAATAGAATAAATGAGTAGGACAGAATTAGCTTTCAAGTACATGTACTTTGTTTTCTCATTGGACTCTAAATTTTAGGGTTTTCTTCTCCTTTTTAATTTTTTGTAATGAAAGGCTGGGCCTGGTAGGTACCAGATGAATATATGCCACTGCAGATATCTATTATGTCATCAAACTTCGTACTTATGGATTCTATAAGATTGTGACACTCTCCCATTTAAAAATCAGAAAAATATAACTAATATCTGAATAGAGAAGGAATTAGGTATAAACAAAGAAAATGTGCTATTCCAGAGATATTACACTGCAATATGGAAAAGTGAAGTTCATAAAAGTATCAAGCTAAAATATTCTAATATTTTTGGTTTCTGATGATAAAACAAGAGGGAACATATATTATCAAAAACACTATAGCATATATTTAAGGCTACCATTTTTTGTGTGTAGTGGGATCAAACACAGGGCCACACATGCTAGGTAAATGCTTTTACCACTAAGCTACATACCCAATGCCTAAAGTTACTTTTAAGGTGTGTATGGTTTTTTTGGGGGGAGGGGGGCAGGGAGTAGCAGAGATTGAACCCAGAGGTGCTTAACTACTGAGCCACATCTCCAGCCCTTTTTTGTATTTGATTGATAGACAGGGTCTGACTGAGTTGCTTAGGACCTTGCTAAATTGCTGAGGCTGGCTTTGAACTCACAATCCTCCTGCCTTACCCTCTTAAATCACTGGGATTACACGCGTATGCCACCATGCTCAGATAAATCTACTTTTTAAAAATGCAAAAGCAAGAAACTAACATTTGTCATTGTCTGTTAAGCTAACTAGTTTGTACATTTAGCAGCAACAAAACAGATTTCAACAGAGAACTTTTCTATTTTGCTAATAATTAGGCTTTCGTCTGTAAGTATAATCCAGAATTCTCTAATTTATTCATATGGGTATTACAAAAAAATAAACGGCTAAGGGAGAAGCTATTTTTACCTCCCACCAGTCTTAAAGATTAGATCTGCATTAGGTGCTCCCTTTGGATGCTGGTAACGAGGCCGCCGCTCGCGATTGGTGTTTGCTGGAGCTGGGCGCTGAGCAAGAGACTGCAACATTTCTGGGATTAGGAGCAGAAGAGAAAATGCTGTTAACTCTTATAAATATATACCCCCTATGAAGCAAATAAAATGTTAGGGAGATTAAGTTTATCAGTCCTATCACAGGTAAGTGACTACAGAAAAGTGACCATTATACAGACTATCATGATTATAAGGTACTAAAAGAAATTATCAAGAGATGAGATTCTTATAATATCCAATGTTCCCTTATTGTGAATTTGGTCATTACATTAAGTATCTTAAGAGACAGTTTAAAAGCCTCAGAGACAGTATACAATGTAGTATTTAGATAGAGTCTACATTGGTTAAAATCCCAGGTCTGCCAATTACTAGTTATGGGGCTTTAGGTTCAGATTTCCTAAACATAAAATGTAGATAATAATGACATTCATCACACAAAAATGTTGCAAGGAAAACAAACTTTGAAAGAAATACATAAAGCAATGTTTGGCTATAGTAGGTACTTAGTTAACCATTATTATTTAAAATGTTGGGCATGAATTGGGAGAGGAGATTCTAGAAGTGGGATAAAAAGATTATAAACCACAAATTAGTTATTTATATAACACTCTTATATAAAGAACAGTATGTTCAATCAGTGCTATATAAATAATTATCTTATGGTTCTAAAATCTGGACACCAAAAGGTTGGCTTATGAAGTATCCATGAATTCTGTGTTTAAAGTCCCAATTAACTCAAGAATGCTGGCTATGTATGCAGAGAACTAGAGTCCTAATTTGAATACGCCCTCGAATCTGAAGGAAGATGGATGAAATCCTCAAGACCAAGACTCCAAATAGACAGAATAAGTGTTTCTTCAATTAATTTACTCACAATTGGCTAAGCAATGTGAAGCAATTAAAAATTATCATCTCAGCACAAGCCTATAATCCCAGCACTTAGAGAGGCTGAGACAGGAGAACTGTGAGTCCAAAGCCAGCCTCAGCAACAGCGAGGCGCTAAGCAACTCAGTGAGACCCTGTCTCTACATAAAACACAAAATAGGGTTGGGGATGTGGCTCAGTGGTCGAGTGCCCCTGAGTTCAATCTCCAGTACCAAAAAATAAATAAATAAAGATAAAAATAAAAATTATCATCTCACTTGCAAACACAGCTAACAGTAGGTAATCTAACTGAATTATGAAGTTACAAAAATAAGATGAAAATTATTATTATTATTATTTTTTTTTTAAATGATGGACACAATGTTTTTATTTTATTGCTTTGTATGTGGTGCTGAGGATCGAACCCAGGAACTCACGCATGCGAGGCAAGCGCTCTACCGCTGAGCTACAATCCCAGCCCCGAAAATTACTATTTTACAAATAAGTGAGAGAAAAATGGAGATAGAATGAGATATAAGTTACCTAACATAAACTTGTACAAATGTGAAAAATGAATAGCAACTTTGATAACTACATTTGAAATACTCAAAAAGCATAACAATTTCCCATTTCTTTTATAAATGATTTTATACCTTGATAATCTTCTTGTTCTTGTCGCTCATTGATATCTAGTGTGAGCTTTTTCATTCTCATCCTTTCTTCTTGTTCCGCCTGTTGCTGGTTCCAATGATTTGCAGCAAGTTGGGATGACATGGGCACATTAAGTATTTTAAACTGAGAAAAAGCAAAAACGAAAACCAAAGGTCACAAATAGCCTGAGGAAACAGACTTCAAATAAAAGAGCAAGTAGAAAATAAGCTTAGAAAATAGTATTTTTCCTTCACTGTACATCAATAGATTTGTAAGAACATCTAAGAAGAATTAGTAGTATTATTCTAGTAGACAAAATGCATTAGATTTGGATGAGAAGTAAAAGTCTTCCAAGTTCAATGTCCACGAAAAGTAGAAGTTCTTTAGTGTACCCTTTTTAGAAGCATACTTCTAACAATAGGGGATGACTTTTCATGCTGTAGACCCCATCACGTAGGGCTGTCAGAAAGACTTCTACAGGAGACTGGAATCCACCTCTTGTCTACCCACCTCATGAACTACACAGAACAAATCTAGTCCATTTTCAGCATTACTAGGACTTCGTATTTCTGAAAACAGCTGTGATGTTTGAAAGGAGGGAGAGTTAAGACCTGCTAAGTTAAACAGTTCTGTTACAGGGAGAGAGAGAGTCCTAGTCTGGGAATGTCTTGTGTTTTTTAGTGAGATTGCATATGGCAAACAAACCTAGATTAAAAAATCTATGAATTTATGGGTCATGGCTCCCTGGAAAATGTTAAGTAAGCTAAGCTAACATCTAAGCACAAAATGGAAGTGTTTGATAACCTAAATTCTCTGTGCACATCTCACTGAAGAGAACTCATTTGGACCATATCTGTGCAAAGTCAGGGTTCAGGAAGCTGTGTGCAGGATCCTAGACCTCTCTGCTTGATCTGTGCCTTCTGAATGCTGGCATCTTTAAAATTATATACAGCTTAACACTGTGTAAGTTCTAACTCATTTGAATTTGGTTTGCAATTTTGATTTTTTGTATTATTTCAGATGTTCTTCTCTTGGCATTCTTTTTATGATTCACTTCATTTAGTCAATGTTCCCTTCTCCTTAGAATGCAATACCTAGAACACAAACACGTAGGCCAGATACATCCACTAAGGTAAAAAAATATTAAGTATGGGCAAAGAACCATCTACAAACCCAACTAACTGAAATTCATACTTATATCAGCAGATAATTAAATATCTCACCTATCAAAATAAAAATATTAAGGCAGCCAGCCACTTACCTACCAGCCTACTAAACCTCACTGTTTCTCCCAATGAGCTTAGCTTTAGAGAATTTACTTTAAGGGATCTAGTACTGACTCCTCCCTCCACCTATTACTTTCTTTTTAAAGAGCTCAAAGCCATTAAAAAGAAAAACATAAAACAACGGCTGGGGGGGAGTTTCAGTAGTAGAGCATATGTCTGGTATGTGTGAGGCCCTGGGATGGATTCCCAGCAATGGCAAAAACTCAAAACCAAATCCAAAAAACCTCTACCACTTTAGTGAAGTATGTCTGACATACAATCAGCTGCACATATCTGAAATGCGTAATCTGATGAATTTCTCTACATGTAGGCACTCAAGAAAATCTCTCCTCAAGATAATGAGCATATCAATCACCTCTGACTTTTGTAACCCATCTCTTTCTCTACCCCACCAGCTGGTAGTTACTGATCTGCTGTCACTACTGATTCCTCTGCTTTTTCTAAAATTTTAGATAAGTGGAATCATCCAACACACACTCTTTAGTACTCTATTATAAAAACAGATCTACTATTTTTTTTTTTTTTTGTGGTACTGGGGATTGAACCCAGAGTCTTGTGCACACAGACCTATTATTGATTCACTTGTTGGTAACATTTGGGTTGTTTCTAGTTTTGGGTTAACATGCTAGGACTGGAATAGCTGGAAATACCTGGTGTGTTTTAGTTTTTAAGGAATTGTCCAGCTGCTTTACAAAGCAGATGTTCCATTTTATACAGCACTAGCAGTGTATGAGAACTCAGTTCCTTCACATCCTTGCTGAAACGTGGCATAGTCAGTCTTCCTAACTTTAGCTATGCTAGTAAGCATATACTGGTATATCTTTTGGCATTTTTCAGTTTCCTAGTAACTAAAACCATCTGTTTTAAAATTCATCCTAGAATCGTATATCAAGTCTGTTGGGCTAAATTTCAGAAAGCAAATTTTGCTTGCTTTAGAAAAAGGCAAAAAATCTTAATGACAACTGCTCTAAAATTACATATGTAAGTTCTTTCAGTCCTCAAAGATATAATTAATTTCTACCTGAAGACTGGGACTCTTTAAAGTAGATTATTCCTTCTGACATTATTAAATTTTACCTAATCTTACTCTGCCCCTTCAAAGAGAAATCTTCCTTCTTGATATGAGGGGGAAAATATCACTCCACAGCACTGGGTTTCTCTTTGTTCTTTTAAAAAGCACCTCCTAATCCCTTTGAGCCACATGTTTTTAAAAATTGCCAACTGTGGCTATTCCTAAATTCTAGTGTATATGACCTGATGATAGCAAATTTTTCCTTCTTACATAGTTACAAATTCTATGATAACCTTCTTCTGCCCCTTCCCCAGTTTTCTTTGATTTCCACATTATAATCACTTCTTTCAAGAAATACATACTTGTCAGGTATAGTGCTGCAAGGAAATGAAGAACACAGATATTTGGAGTCATACAAATTGGCCTCAGAGTTCTATCATCTATTAGTATGACCTAGTAAATTACTTAAGAATTCTTTGAGAACTATACTAGACAAAAGCACCATAAACATACATTGAAGGAAACATAGCCTCTTCAACAAATGGTGCTGTGAAAACTGGAAATCAATATGCAGCAGAATGAAATTTAACCTCTATCTATCACCATGAACAAAACTCAACTCAATGTGGATCAAAGACTTAGGCACTAGAACAGAGACCCTGCACCTAATAGAAGAAAAAGCAGGCCCAATTCTCCATTGTGTCAGCTTAGGAACTGACTTCCTTAACAAGACTCCTAAATTGCAAGAAGGAAAATCAAGAATCAATAAGTGGTATGGCATCAAACGAAAAACCTTCTCCACAGCAAAGGAAACAATCAAGAATTTGAAGAGAGAACCTAGACTGGGAGAAAAATCTTCGCCAATTGTACCTCAGATAGAGCATTAATCTCTAGGATATATAAAGAACTCAAAAAACTTGACATCAAAAAATAAAAATAAAAACAACCCAATCAATAAATGGGCAAAGGAACTGAACAGACACTTTACAGAAGAAGAAATATGAATGGTCAATAAATATATGAAAAAATGTTCAACATCTCTAGCAAATAGAGAAATGCAGATTAAAACTACACTGAGATCCATCTCACTCCAGTCAGAATGGAAATTATTAAGAACACAAGTAACAATAAATGTTGGTGAGGATGTGGAGAAAAAGATACACTCATACATTGCTGGTGGGACTGCAAATTGGTGCGACTACTCTGGAAAGCAGTATTGAGATTCCTCAGAAAACCACCATGTGACCCAGTTATCCCACTCCTTGGTATATACCCAAAGGATTTAAAATCAGCATAGTAGAGTGATGCAGCCACATTTTAAGTTTATAGCAGCTCAATTCACAATAGCTAAGCTATGGAACCAATCGAGGTGCTCTTCAACAGGTGAATGGATAAAGAAAATGTGGTATATATGCACAATGGAATATTATTCAGCCATAAAAAAGAATGAAATCATGGCATTTGACAGTAAATGGATGGGGCTGGAGACTATCATGCTGAGTAAAATAAGCCAATCCTAGAAAACCAAAGGTCAAATGTTCTCTATGATACAGATGCTAACACACAACCAGGTTGGGGGTGGGGGGGAGGAACAGAAAGTCAGTGGATTAGACAAAGGGGAATGAAGGGAAGGGAGAGGGGATGGGAATAGGAAAGACAGTAGAATGAATTGTACTTTCTTATGTTCATGTAGGAATATATGACCAATAAAACTCCACATCATGTACAACCACAAGAATGAGATCCTAATTAGAACAAATTATATATGAATGTATAATATGTCAAAATACACTCTACTGCTGTGTATCTAAAAAGAACAAATTTGGGGGGGTTTTTTTGGGTACTGGAGATTGAAATCAGCCCTATTTTGTGTTTTATGTAGAGACAGGGTCTCACTGAGTTGCTTGGCGCCTTGCTGTTGCTGAGGCTGGCTTTGAACTCGCAATTCTCCTGTCTCAGCTTCCCTAAGTGCTGGGATTACAGGCTTGCGCCACCGTGCCCGGCTTAAAAAGAATAAATTTTTAAAAAAAGAATTCTTTGAGACCTTTTCCTCATCTGTAAAAACGTGACACCAATACTACCTTTTAGAGTTGTTCAGAGAATTAAATGAGAAAAAATTTGGAAAGTATACAATTTAGCAATAGTTGCTACCACAAAAATATCACACAGTAATAAGGCATTTAAATAACTTTAAAAAGTTCTGAAGTTTCACTGCTTTCTTTTCATTCGGAAAATAAAACTCTTAGCAAAATAAGTTACCAGCTTAAATCATCTTCTTAGAAGAATGAGATTTACAATCAAAAATCAGAAAATTAAAAGTTTTAATTATTTCTGATGTAACTGTCCTTATGCCTACTTTGTAATCTACATCAGGAGTATATTTATGTAATACATGACTTGTTCTGATTATGTCCACAAAGCAAAAACCAAAACGTAATTAAAAGTCATTCTCTGAAATAAACTTTTAAATTTATTTTTCAAAATTCAAGAAGATACACAAAAAATAAATGAAAAAGTTCAGCTTGAAATCAATCTCCTGTCAAACTCTTCATATGTGTCTCTAACATGTGAAGCAAAAACTTCATAATCAATTTATTCTTCCTAAACAGTAAGGTTACTGTGAGACAATCACAGTGGTTTGTGAAATTCTTTATTTTCAGCGCCATTCATGTTGAAAACACTCTGTTGCACCTGTATTTCCAAACCCAGGTGCTATAAAATTAGCAAAGAAAGATCCATTAAACAGACACTGTGAACTAATAGAATAGACACTGTGAACAGAGCTTGGCCAAATTATTATGACACCAAGGAGAGAGTTTCAAATTCTTGGCAGAAAGACTGCAACTTTCCCTCTAAAAAATGAGAATGATATCCAGAATGAGGACTTGAAGCAAAAAAAAATTTCCAATCTTCCCTTAATAGACAGTTGTGAAAAGTAGTCAGCAGTACAGAAGAGATTATCTGTTAGTCTAAAAGCAACAAAGACAGAGTTATGCAGAGAAATATACTAATTTTAAAGATACGATTATATATAAAAGAACAAGGTGTGAAATATATTAAGAATTCATTAAATTTTAACTTAATGTTTTCATTATTATTATTTTATAGGCTAGAATTCTGGACAATGTTAGTTTCTCAGTCAAATATGAAATATCTAGTAGGCTTTGAGAATGACAGCTGAATTTTAGGTCATTTTCAATGCCAACTATCACATAAGATGCATTACTTGAGATGGCAAAGGTAAAGAAAGAGGTGAATGTCTCAGTGTAAATTACATACTCCAACATTCCAATCCTCGGTTAATCAGCTATTGGTTTTCCTCTCAGTAGCTGTTACTGACCAGTCTCAAACACTTATAAATTTATGCAAATATAGTCATATATTATTCTTTTACAAAATATTCAAGCAAACCTAACCAATAATAAATACAGACAGATAATTCCTTGATTATTATGAAAATAAAAGCTACAATTCTAGATACTTCTGTTACCAGATCAAAATATTCTGAAATAAAACTCCCTCTATTAGGTAACTGTGATAAAATTTGAAATTTCCCTCACAATTCTGTTATGATAAGCTTAATGATGATGGTATTAATTATACTAAAGAAACTGTATAAAATATTATAAAAAATACTTCATAATGAATTTCATTAAAAAAAATAATAAGGTTTTTTTTTTTTTTTTTTTTTGGTACTGAGGATTGAACCCAGAGGCACTTCACCACTGAGCTACATCCCCAGCCCTTTTTTATTTTGAGACAGAATCTCACTAAGTTGCTTAGGGTCTTGTTAAATTGCTGAGGCTGGCTTTGAACTTCTGATCCTCCTGCCTCAAGCCTCCAGAGTCACTGGATTAGAGGTGTGAGCCACCATACCTAGCTAAAATATATGCTTTCTATTCACTTTTAAGACTGATAATTTCTTCACTTAGATATTTTAAAGGGAAACAATTATAAGTAAAAGATGAACAAAAACATATTTTGTGACCTCAGACAAATTTTACAAAAGGAAAAGCTCTGAAGTAGTATGTATTTCAAAAGAACAGAAAATAAATGGTCATAAACAGTGATGAAGAGACAAATTTCCTGATGTCTCCCCTTTCACCAAAGCTTTACAATAAAGCTGCTAAGCTACTATTAAAAGAGCAATATTTTATATTAAATTAGATGACTAAAAGACTGAAGTAATTCAAACTAAACTTCCTGGACCACGTTAACAGCAAAGGTGATTTAGGTTGTAATTTAAAACAACTTCATAACGGTGACTTAAAAATTTTAAAATTATGTGTGAGCTGGAGAAGAAGCTTAGTGATAGAGAGTACTTGTCTGTCAAGTGCATGACACTTTCAGAACTGCAAAAACAAAACACAACACAACCATATATATATACATATAATCTCAAGTTACAATGATAAGTTATCTATTACTCCATCAAAACATGCAAAAAAGCGGGGCGCGGTGGCGCAAGCCTGTAATCCCAGCACTTAGGGAGGCTGAGACAGGAGAATCGCGAGTTCAAAGCCAGCCTCAGCAACGGCGAGGCACTAAGCAACTCAGTGAGACCTTGTCTCGACATAAAACACAAAATAGGGCTGGGGATGTGGCTCAGTGGTCGAGTGCCCCTGTGTTCAATCTCCAGTACCAAAAAAAAAAAAAAGCAAAAAACTATGACCTTTTATAAATATTAACTGTAAAACAATGATTTGTCTTCAAGTATTAAGCTGTAATAAATATTATGGATCTGATTAAGATAGTCTCAATATTATATGACAGTGCTATTTAAACTCTTTCTGAGATCAAAATATTTTATTTCAATTCATTATTCTACTTCAAATTTAAATTGAGAAAGAAATCAATTACAAAAGCCATTAGCCTTTTCTTTCTCCTCAACTACCATGAAATTTCATTGGTGTAATTCTTCCCCCCAATGACTAGAACAGAAAGTTATTTCTAAGCACAAATCCAGTGCACAAAGAAAGCTTTCACTGAACTTAAGAATTAAAGATTCCTATAAGGCAACACATTTCTCACTTGTAGAAAAACCGTTGCACCTCACGGGCCAACACCCAAAAGTCAAATAAAGAAATAAAAATCAGAACAATATACGCTTTCTTTTTCAGACCACAAAATACCAGTGAGGTTTCTTCAAATAATGTTCCTAATACTGAAGATTTTCCAAAATTCCAAATGAAGTTTATGAGTTGAAAATTTACTTAATCAAAAACTCTCAGCTCTTATTTCATGTTTCTTAGCATTTTCAAAGCTTAACAAAAATATATTTTTAAATTTCGCATTTTAAAAAATAGGACCTCAAATTCCTTATTTTGTATAAAGTTAAATGAGACAGGGTTTTTTAAAATAACCTATCCACTTTGAATCAAAAATAGTCCATACAATTTAGAATTCAGACTATTGAAGGGAATTTATTTCAAATCCTCCCAATTTTTTAAGATACACTCTTGATTTATTTTCAATGCCTATATTTTCTATAAGGATCAAATGGCATACACAATAATGAATATTCACATGTAATCCACCCAAGGGAGGAAGAAAGAGGAATTCTTACTATTGTATAATTTGATCTACAAAAAAATTATAATAATAAATAAATGAATTCCAAAGTCCCTTTTTAGTTAACAAAACTCAGGGCCCAAGTATACCAATGTAATACCATTATTTTAGTGGGCTGTGCATGAATGATAACCAAAGAGTACCTAATTATAATTGCCATGCATTACTAAAAAAAAAGCAAGCCTTATCCTCTGCAGGCAGTGGGACCATAGACCAATCTGGGCCTAAAAAGAAGGCGGAACAACTGTACAGTGGGCAGTTTCTTACCTGCTGTTTATTGCCTTTTCTTGTTAACATGACAAATGGCATAGTATCTGCAGACTCTGCCTCTCCTTCCCCGCCACCAAGTGGAGGTCCTTTCCTCAGCTGGCTTTTGAGATGCAAAGGAATAGCAACATCAAGTTGATGTACTTTAACAGATTCGCCACTTCTTTGCTTAAAGACAGAAATTAAAAAGTATATAAATATTCCAGGATTTATGTAAACATAAATCGCAAAGAATTAATTTGGTGCTGTATTTCTTGAAATACAATTATCACACAAGCTAGTTTCTTTCAAAAATACAGATGAACCAGGGATATTTCTCCTCCACTACCTAAAGCTTTTAGATGTCTTAGAAGGAACTATGTGGTTTGGTTCCTGTTAATTGCTCCATGCGCTCCCAAGCACTCAGTGCTGCACATTCCACCAAATATCCCTGCTCCTCAAATAACGCCTTTATTCACCCTCATGGTGCAACACCTGCTTTCATTCTTATCACAGTCTCATAATGACCTGGTTATTGGTCTGACTTGCCCACCAGACTGGAAAGACTCAACACCTCTATTCCCATTCCCCAGTATTTCCTAGCAGTGCTCGATAAATGTTTAAGAATGAATGGAATCTATAACCATTCACATTAATTTCTTGGTTATATCTTTTTTTTTTTTTTTTTTTGTACCAGGGATTGAACTCCAGGGCACTTGACCACTGAGTCACATTCCCAGCTCTATTTTGTATTTTATTCAGAGACAGGGTCTCACTGAATTGCTTGGCAATGCGTTTTTTTAAAATATTTTTTTAGTTGTAGATGGACACAGTATCTTTATTTTTTTTAATGTGGTGCTGAGGATGGAACCCAGTGCTTCATGCATGCTAGGCAAGTGCTCTACCACTGAGCCACAATCCCAGCCCATAACAACTCACTTTTGCTGAGGCTGGCTCTGAACTCACAATTCTCCTGCCTCAGCCTCCCAAGCAGCTGGGATTACATGCATGTGCCACTGTGCCTGGCAGTAATATCAATTATTCTGAACATTTACACTGAACTTTTCAACCAATTAATTAAATGAACTTCACTGAAGATTTACTGTGTGTTAGATTTGAAGACAGAAAGATTAAAAAGACTTAGTGAACCCTCAAAAAAGTTCATAAACTTAAGTTAGACTGATATATGAGTAAATCAATTACAATACATTGGAGGTGTGAATCACCTGTGTAGAGATGATGGAGTGGTCTGGCTAGGAGTAGTGGGTTCAGAGATCTGATGAAAGGTTTAACACAAATGGGACAACTGAGAATGTTAAAGATTTCATATGTCTTCCGAGCATACGGGAAGAGCAATTTGGGGGATATGTAAGGAATTTAGACAGGGGAAGAACAGGTGCAAAAGCAAGAACATGAAATAGTACAAGGGGTTTACACAACTATGAATATTGTCTATGTCCTAAGGAAGGGAGAATGATTTCTCAAAGCTGGGCAAGTAATGCTGAGAGGCCTTAAAGGTCTTGAAACTGCTCTTCTTCTTAAACAGTCCTTGATACAGGCCTCATATTTAAAAGACTTGCAAATCAAGCGAAATGGTATAAGGTTTAATTATGTCTGTTTTTAAAGCTCTAATTTATTAGAATCTGCTTGAAGTAGTCCCAGTTCATAATATTTATGAAGATACTTTAGTTAAAATTGCAAAGAGTTGGGGCTAGGGCTGTAGCTCAGTGGTGGAGTGCTTGCCTAGCATGTGTGAGGCACTGGGTTCAATCCTCACCACCACATATAAATGATAAATGAATAAAATAAAGATCCATCGACAACTGAAAAAATATTTAAAAAAAAATTGCAAAGAGTTTAGAAAAATCTTTATTTGTAAAGCATTTTTCTCTTTATTACAAAATTAACATACTTTGCAAAATGCTTAAATACAAAAATGTATTAGTAAGTGTCCGTATTAATTCTTCCAGCTTATCTCTCTCTGCCCCACACAAAGATGCAACAATTAACAATGGAGTATATTCTTTCAGATTTTTTCTTCCCTATATTAATATAAACATGCAAATACAAGCAACCACTATTAGCCATATTATTTTATACCAAACATATACATTTCTCCTTTTTAACTCTAATCTTGGGCATCTTTTAATATATACAGAGCTAATTATATGCATACCTTCTAGCAAGATTTTGCCTATTATCTTTCATATAATTAAAAATAGGTCATTCATCTTTTCTTATTAGTTTGAAGGATCTCTTGCTATTGTGCAATTATTATCCCACTGTTGCACAGGTGCTATTTTTTCTTCTTATCATTTCTTTCATTTTTTTTTTTTAATGGCATTCTGTGCTTTAAAGTAATAGAACAGAGTGATTCAAAAGATTCCAGGGGCTCGGGGTATAGCTCAGTGGTACAGTGCTTGCCAAACACGTGAAAGGCCCTGAGTTTGATTCCACAGTATCACCATAAGGAACCAACCAACCAACCAACACACACAAAAAACAAAACAGGTTCTATCACTCACTAGTCATGTGACCTTAAACAAGTTTCTGGCCTTTCCTAGACAATGTTGTTTTTACTATATTAAAAAAAAAAAAAAAGTAATACTAACAATATTACTTATTTGATAGCACTGTGTGAAGAATAGATGTAGACATCCTTGAAACAGTCTGTTTTTAGTAAAGTATCCGACAGATCAGTTATGAATTCTGGTTGTGAAATTAAAATTAAAACCCACATTTTTTTAAAATATTTTTTTTTAGTTGTAGATGGACACAATGTCTTTATTTTATTGCTTTGTATGTGGTGCTGAGGATCGAACCCAGGGCCTCACGCATGCAAGGCAAGCGCTCTACCGCTGAGCTACAATCCCAGCCCAAAACCCACATTTATTTTTGTTTACTGACCACTTGTTGAATCCAGCACTATTTTGTGTACTGAGCATTTCCCCTTCATTTGAAATGTTATCTTTATCATATTGCTAAATTGCCATGTTTTCAATCTAGTTTGCACTCTCCTTTATTTCACTGATCTATTCCTGTGCCAAACTATTATTGTAAGTCTAGAACATTTCAATATTTTGTAAAGTACTTCACCCCTCATCTTTCAGAAATTTCTTAGCTATTTTGCTTTTTCTTATAGATACTTTAAAGAATAATTTTAAGGTCATTCTAAATTCATCTTGGCTCTTCTCTTCCCCCTGTAAGAATAATTCTCCTGGTGAGATACAATTAAAACTACACTAAACTTAAGGACCTGACTTATGGAGAATTAAAATATCCTTAGATACTGAATTTTCCTATGACAACTTCATCAAAACAGAGACTGTACAGTTGTCCACATCCAGTATTTGATAATGTTTAAAAATTATGGCTAATGCAGGATTAAGTTTTTCTCCAGCACACTAAGCCTTATCTCCTACAAAAGTATACATTCAAACTTCCCTCCTCTGATCACATTTTTCCATCCACCTAGATGGCTCCATTTAACCTGTCCTATTTAAAATTCATGACCTCAGAGAAGCTTTCTTCACCATCCTACATAAAAAAGGCCCTTCACTTTCTATCAACCAAAGCATTCTGCTCTTATCAATTATCAAAATTTGAACCTATATTTGTTTGGTTGTTAAATATCTACTTTCTCTCAGAACAGGAACAATGTTGTATTTACCACTTTAAACTTAGTCTACTGTACACTGCTAGGCACTAAGTAGATACTCAAAAGATACCTGTCAAACAAAAGAACAGCTGAGAGTAAATGGTAACTGAATAGATAGAAAATTTCTTTTTCTTTCTTCCCTTCCTCCCTCCTTCCAACCCCCCCTCTCCCCCTCCTTCTCTCTCTCTCTCTCTCTTTCTTTCTTTCTTTTTTAACAGTACTAGGGATTCCACCCAGGGTCTCAAGCATGCTGTTTAGGGGATCTGTCACTAAGCTACATCTCCAGCCTTTTAAATTCTGAGATAGGATCTCTTTAAACTGCCCAAGGCTGGTCTCAAACTTGCAGTTTTCCTGCCTCAGCCTCCTGGGTTGTTGGGATTATGAGTGTGTGCTGTACCATGTGCACTAGCATAGAAAGTTCCTTTTAGGTAAACTGTTTCATTTTCTCTTCAAGGGGGTTACAACAATTATGTTTTATTTGATGACCTTGGCTTCTAAATTATATATGATTTATTTTTCAATAAATATATATATATTTATATATGGATATATATAACATTTATTTTTCAATAAATATATCCATATTTAATATGGATATATATAACAAATATTTTAATATATGAAGGAAGAATCAGATTGGCCTAATGTACCTATAATGTTAATTTGTGTTTTAACATAACTTTGGCTTTAATAGCATCAAATAAAATCCAATATTTTCTCTAAAGGATTGTTCCATCAGCATATTAAGACTTAATAAGATCTTCTGACTTTAAAAAAGTCACTCTGATCTGCCCTAGCTACTTCTCATTTATCTTTCCCTTCTAGTGAAATTCCTCAACAGTTCCTCACTCCCTCCCTTCCATTCTCCACTGAACCCACGACAAATGGAGCTTGCATCTCTTCCACTCCAACAAAAGCACTTTCCTCAAAGAGTTTCCAAAGGGTTTAACAAAAATTACATTTAAGGATGAGGTAGATAATCTAAGAAGTTTTACTTCTAATTGTAGAAAAATGCTAATTACTCTAAATTACCGTTACCTTTTAAAAACTGCTAGACAGAAGGCTAGGGATAAAACACAAAGCTAAGAGCATTTGCCTGGCATGTGTGAGACCCCAGGTTTGATCCCAGCACCAGGAAAAACCAAAAATAAAGACAAAAAGCTCCCAGCTAGATGAAGCTTTTTATAAAATCCAGTTTATTAATGTTATCAATACACTAAAAAACCTAACCTTTAAATATTAACCCATACTTTTCTATTTACACATAAGCTATTCAAATAATCAATATAAAAATTTCTTAAACTAAATATCCTCAACTGTTTATCTTCTATAAAGTTTGGCTCCTAAACAAACATAAGTAATGAAAAATAACTTAAGTGAGAAAAGGCACAAATGGCATAATGAAATTACTGTTCCAAGTCTTATATTAACTACATTTTCTCCTCCTATACTTCAAAGAATTTTAAATACAAGATGTATCTCACAGCAGCAAGCTGTATACTTCAGGAAAAGTTGCTGTAGAGGCAGATGTTCAGATAACAGACACTCATATTAAGTAGAATTTAATGTGCAATGATTCGTGCTAAGAAGATTCTTCATAATAGAGTGATATTTAATACCTGGAGATTTTCTAGCATCATTTTATCCAGAGCTTGAATGAAGTCCTCATCTTCTACACAGGGTACATGCTTAAGTCCACCTCCTTTAATCATTACCTCCTTATTAAAACAAAACAAAAACAAGATCAGAGCAGAAATTTTAACTATAATGTCTTATATGGCAAAGCCTTTTTGTATTGATAACATGCTCAATATAACTCAAGGAATAAATAACTAAAATATAAAACCTTATTGTTAAAAGAAATTTTTATTAAGAAAATGGCTACAAATATAAGTTGAAAATAAATTTCTAGATATTTTTCAATATTCAAAAGAAAACTTCAGTGGCTAAAATTCAAATACTAATAAAATGTTACACAATTTCAAAATGCAAATCCTTTAGCCATACGTACAGTATTCTCTTCATCAGTTTCATTTTCCTTATTGGAATCTGTCAGGTAATCTGTATTTTCCTCCTCTTCTTCTTCTCCCTCATCTTCATCATCAGAACCTTCCTGAAATTATTAACGTTAATAGAAGATTAAAACACTTTGAAAAGGATCACTGTACTTTACATGCCCTGAAAGATTTTTAAGTGCCTATGTAATTGTTTATTATTCTCCAGCTTCAGCCTTTTATGTAGTCTGCTTACAATTAAGGGTAAAGTCAGCTGACAACATTTCCTACACATAGCTAAAAGCCCACCCTTACCAGTTTCCACTGATCTAACAATATAAAGATCAGTTGTGGAAACTCTCCCTTGAATTCTATAAGGTACAAGTTTCCTGAACTTTGTTTTTTTCTCCTCTGAAACCAATCCTTGCAAGGTTGAACTTTAGATAGGTATTTAAAAAGGTAGTTTTTAAATACCTATCTAAATCTGCAAAGTTCAGCTTTAACATAATTACCAGCTGAAAGCAATGAGACAGCACTACATTTTATAAAGCACTCCAGTTTGGACCGTATTCTTATATACTTGGTTATGTTTACTCTTTCCAACTCCAAAGATGGAGAGTGAGTTTAACTGTTCCCATTTTATACATGAAAAAAACCAAGGCTTGGATAAATTGAGTGCCTGGCCAGAGGATATACTGCCATCATGTGGAAGAGCTAGCTCTTCTGCTTCCCTAACCAATGGTTTTTAAGCAGGGTACCCCTCGTCCTCCAGTCCAGTCCTCAACTCCCTGTCGGCTGAAATTCCTTTTCAAACAGAATCTAGGGCAGAAACCTTACAGATTGTCAAAGGGTGAAGCACACAGTGGAGCTCCATCTGTTAATCCCTCCACCCCAACAATACAGTTCACCCACACAGGTTCCATAAAAATTAAAAACACAAAAAACTAACCACTACCTAACTTCTCCCCACTTCCCCTTCTGTGCTTTCTCTAGCAACCACTATTACTTTCTTCTCTGAGACCTATTGTTTTAGCTTCCACAAATTATTATTAGCATATGGTATTTGTCTTTCAAATACCCAACACAGTCAATTGAATTCCATCCATTCTGGTGCAAATGACACAGTTTCATCGTACGGCAGAATGATATTCCATTGTGTAGACATACCACATTTTCGTCCAAATTCATTTCTCTGATTTCTTCCAAATCATTTCTATGATTTATATTTGAGGAGAGGGTAATGCTAGTAATGCTCATTTGATCTTTACACACTGTATTCAGGTACTGAATTATCATACTATACCCTATAAATATGTACAAATGTGTGTCAATAAAAACAAAACCTACTACACTAAACTCAGACACTGAGATTATGCTAAGATAACTGAGAAATAATCCCTAAAACAATTTAAGTTTGTAATACTTTTAATTTCTAAACTCCAACAGTATATTATTACTTACTATAGATATTGGAAATTCTTAAGAGTTCTTAAAATGAAAACACTTCAAAAAAGCATACAAACACAGTAGCCCTTTTACCCCAAATGAATCAACTTTTTCTGAGGTAATTCTTTAACTAAAAATTAAATTAAATAAAATTTTAAAAAATTAAATTGGTAAAAGACGATCTTAAATTTGCCCTTGAAGAAAAAGAAATCATTTTATCTTTTTCTTAAAATCTTGTTTCCTGGCTTTATTTTTATTTATTTATTTTTATTCTTTTGTGTTGTTGGGGATTGAATCCAGAGCCTTGTGCATGTGAGGCAAGCACTCTTATCAACTGAGCTATATCCCCAGCCCAAGAAATCATTTCTTTTTTTTTTTTTTACATTTTTTAGTTGTAGGTAGATAGAATATCTTTATTTTATTTTTATGTGGTGCTGAGGATCAAACCCAGTGCCTCACGTGCTAGGTGGGCATGCTACCATTGCGCCATAACCTCAGCCCCCCCAAGAAATCATTTCTTAAAACCTAAAAGATATTTCCTGTTGAAAACCTAAACCAAACTAAGTAAAACTGTATTAAATTTGTTCCTCCTGTCTTTTACTTTTTATATTATTTCAGCAATGAAGCTGTCCCTTGGTATCCAAGATCAACACTAAAACTCATAGATGCTCAAGTCACTTATATAAAACAGCACAACATTTGCATATAATTTATGCACACCCTCTCATATCATCTCTGGAATACTTAAAATATCAAATACAAATAATATCAAATACAACATAAGTGCTAAGTAAAGAGTTGTTACATAGTATAATTTAGAGAACAATGACAAGCAAAAAAAGTCTGTACATGTTCAGTACAGATGTAATTCTTCCCCTGAATAATTCTGATCCACAGCTGGTTGAATCTACAGATACAAAGGGCCAACTAGGTATAATGTATTAATTTTTCAATGTAAAATCTTGAGAAAGAATTTCATCTGCCCCAATCCCACTGCACACTATATAATAATGGGTGAAATTAGGAAGTGGTTACCAATGTACCACAGAATCTGAACTGGTGAGGACAAACAGGAAGGGCAGCACAGCAAAAGACAAACTGCCCAAGTTCAAATACTTGGCTCTGTCCCCTAGCACCCCAAGAGCTAGGCCAAATTACTTAACCTATCTTGTGCCTTTGTTTCTCAGTCACCTCAAGGGTGGTATAAAAAAGAATAGGTTAGGATAATGATCATGATGAATACTAAGTGCTTAGAATAATGATGAATCAGCAAAAATGAATCCTGTATTTTCTGTTGCTAAATTACGGAAATGCTATAGGAAATTAGAGTTTTAGCAGAAGAATATTTACTGAATTTACAGTTGTCTTTGAGTTACAAAAATGGTATTTAGGAAAAATATTCTGGTTGGGAGGTGCTAAGATACACACAGCTTTTTAAAAAGTTGGGACCAAGATAAAATCAGAACAGTAGCTTGGGGGGTGGGGTGGGGATGAGATGGGGAATTGAAATCAGAGTCTCATACATGCTAAATATATGCTCCACCAATGAGTTACACTCAACGTCCCACTTTTTTTTTTTGAAGAGTTGAATTCTAGCTCTTTCTCAGTTGGAGTAAATAGCTGTAGAATAGTCTTCACTACTTTTATTACTTCAAAATACATATTCCTTCTTCAATAATTCTCTCCTCCTTTTATCTGGATAATAGGCATTCCTCTCAAAGTAAACCACACCTTTCTCTCCTCCCAGACAGGCATATGGATTCTCCAACTGAACATTTTGCTTGCATTTCTGCTTAGCAAACACAAATATTCATGTACAATATTCACTTTTCAACTGGAAATCTAATAGTTTAAATGACAAAACTGTCAAAATAATAAAAGTTCAAGTTTGGAAATGAGATGTATTTAGAGGGAAAATATTATACCTTGCGACTCTTTAAATGAGAAATTTATACGAACATTAGTCCTCTTTAATGTCACATTTACTGAGGATGTTGGATTTATTTATTAGATCTGTTCATATAATTAATAGAGATTAGTAAACAATCATAAGATTAGTCTGGAAACATAAGAAGAAAATACTTTCTTATTTCCCTTTGTCATTATGAATTACTTAATTCAATTTAAATTGTATTACTGAATTTTTTTATATATATTTTTTTAGTGGTCAATGGACTTTATTTATTTATATGTGCTGCTCACAATCGAACCCAGTGCCTCACACATGCTAGGCAAGTGCTCTACCACTGAGCCACAACCCCAGCCCGTATTACTGAGTTTTTTAAAGACAATCTCATTTTGAAAAAAAATCAATGTCCATCTATTATTCTGAAACAAACTACAGAAACATATTCCAGTTCTAAATTTTTATTAATTTATTTTGATCTACTTTAAGGGTGTTCTATGGTTGGAAAAAGAAAATGGCAACAAAAAACAAATAAAAGTGCTTTCCACTGTCTGTAAATACCAGCCAGTTATAAAAAACATGTTATTGTTTATACTGCTTTTTCACCATCTTCTTTCTGCCTCCCCACTTCTAGTACTGAGAATTGAACCCAGGGGTGCTCTACCATGAAGCTATCCCTAACTTTTTTTATTTTTTGTTTTGAGACAAGGGCTTGCCTAAGTCACCCAGAATGGTCTTGAACTTGCAATCCTCTAGTCTTAGCCTCCCAAGCAGCAAGGATCATAGGCACGTGCCACCAAGCCCAGTTATAATCATTCATTTTTAACTAAAAAAAAAAAAGTGATTTCTTATATACTGGAATTAGACCAGATGTTCACTAACATTATAAACTCTGAGGGCTAAAGAAAAAAGAGCCTTATGAATTTTTACTTCTTACTGTGAAAAATTTTAATTATCTTAATTTACTGGGTCTTTTTTTTTTTTTTTTTTTAACCTTTATCTTTTATTTATGTGGTGCTGAGGACTGAACCCAGTTCTTCACACATGCTAGGCAAACCCTCTACTGAGTCTTTTTCTTTAATTTTAAATGGAGTTTAAAGAAAAACACTTTATGAATTGTATGAATGCTATGTTCTTTTAAAAATTCAACCCATGGGGCTGGGGCTGAGGATCAGTGGTAGAGCACTTGCCTAGCATGTGTGAGGCACTGGGTTCGATCCTCAGCACCACATATAAATAAAAAATAAAGGTGTAAAAAGTATAATAACATTTTTTTAAAAATTCAACCCATATTCTCTAAATATTTCTTTTCTTTTTCTTTTTGGTACTGGGGATTGAACTCAGGGGCACTTGACCACTGAGCCACATCCCCAGCCCTATTTTGTGTTTACTATGTAGAGACAGGGTCTCACTGAGTTGCTTAGCGCCTTGCTATTACTGAGGCTGGCTTTGAACTCATGATTCTCCTGTCTCAGCCTCCCAAAGTGCTAGGATTATAGGCGTGCATCACCATGCACGGCAAAATATTTACATTTTTTATTCAAACAAATCAAGACTTGAAAACTTTACTTCAATTTCCCCAAACACTTAAACACTGACTATAAATTGTTTTAATATTTAATTAAAATGATGCTTATAAATTATCACACTATTCCTAAATACTTTAAAGCACCCAAAGAACACACACACACAAAAATCACACACACTTAAAATCAATACCCATAAATCAAATGCATTTGGATACATCAGCAGTGAATCCTCTGAAAGAAAAATTAGGAAAACGAACCCATTTGCAATAGCCTCAACAACAAAAACAAACAAACAAAAACTTGGGAATCAATCCAACAAGAGCAGTGAAAGACCTCTACAATGAAAAGTACAGGACACTAAAGAAAGAAATTGAAGAAGACCTTAGAAGATGGAAAAATCTCCCATGTTCTTGGATAGGTAGAATCAATATCTTCAAAATGGCCATACTACCCAAAGCTCTATACAGATTCAATGCAATTCCAATTAAAATCCCAATGTCATTCCTTACAGAAATAGAAAAGGCAATCATGAAATTCATTTGGAAAAATAAGAGAATTCAGAATAGCTAAAGCAATCCTTAGCAAGAAGAGTGAAGCAGGAGGCATCACAATACCAGACCTTAAACTACACTACAAAGCTATAGTAACAAAAACGGCATGGTACTGGCACCAAAATAAACATGTAGACCAATGGTACAGAATAGAAGACACAGAGACAAACCCACATCAATACAGTTATCTTATACTAGACAAAGGTCCTGAAAACATACATTGGAGAAAAGATAGCCTCTTCAGCAAATTGTGCTGGAAAAACTGGAAATTCATACGCTGCAAAATGAAACTAAACCCCTATCTCTCACCATGCACAAAACTCAACTCAAAGTGCATTAAGGACCTAGGAATTAGACTAGAGACCCTGTGCTTAATAGAAGAAAAAGTAGGCCCAACACTTCATCCCATCAAATTAGGCCCCAAGTTCCTTAACAAGACTCCTAAAGTGCAAGAAATAAAATCAAGAATCAATAAATGGGATGGATTCAAACAATCTAAACAAGAAGAAGAAATTGTTTCAAACAATTCAAACAAGAAGCAGCTTCTTCTCAGCAAAAGAAACAATGAGCTGAATAGAGAGCTTACATTCTGGGAGCCAATTTTTGCCACATACACATCAGATACAGCACTAATCTCCAGGATAAATAAAGAACTCAAAAAACTTAACACCAAAAAAAAAAACTCAATCAATAAATGGGCTATGGAAGCCAGGTGTGGTGGCGCACACCTGTAATCCTAGCACTTTGGGAGGCTGCGACAGGAGAATTGCAAGTTCAAAGCCAGCCTCATCAATGGCGAGGCACTAGGCAACTTGGTGAGACCCTGTCTCTACATAAAACACAAAATAGGGCTGGGGATGTGGCTCAGTGGTTGAGTACCTCAATGCCCGGTACCAATAAATAAATAAATAAACAAACAAACAAATAAATAGGCTAAGGAGCTAGACAGACACTTCTCAGAAGATATACAATTGACCAACAAATATATGGAAAAATGTTCAACATCTCTAGCAATTAGAGAAATGCAAATCAAAACTACTCTAAGATTTCATGTCACGCCAGTCAGAAAGGCAGTTATCAAGAATACAAACAACAGAGCCGGGCGCGGTGGCGCAAGCCTGTAATCCCAGCACTTAGGGAGGCTGAGACAGGAGAATCGCAAATTCAAAGCCAGCCTCAGCAATGGCGAGGCACTAAGCAACTCAGTGAGACTCTGTCTCTACATAAAACACAAAATAGGGCTGGGGATGTGGCTCAGTGGTTGTGTGCCCTTGAGTTCAATCTCCAGTACCAAAAAAAAAAAAAAAGAATACAAACAACAGGGCTAGGATTGTGGCTCAGTGGTAGAGCCCTTGCCTAGGATGTGTGAAGCACTGGGTTCAAGTCTCAGCACCGCATATAAATAAATAAAATAAAGGTCCATTGACAACTAAAAAATATTTAAAAAAAGAAGAAGAATACAAATAACCGTAAGTGCTGGAGAAGATGTAGGGGAAAAGGCACTCATACATTGCTGGTGGGACTGCAAACTGGTGCAGGCAATCTGGGAAGCAGTGTGGATATTCCTTAGAAAACTTGGAATGGAACCAAAATTTGACCCAGCTATTCTACTCCTTGGTCTATACCCAAAAGACTTAAAAACAGCATACCACAGTGACACAGCCACGTCAATGTTTTTAGCAGCTCAATTCACAATAGCTAAACTGTGGAACCAATATAGACGCCCTATAATAGATGAATGGATAAAGAAACTGTAGTATATACATACAATGGAATATTACTCAGCATTAAAAGAGAATAAAATTATGGCATTTACAGGTAAATGGATGGAGCTGGAGAATATCATGCTAAGTGAAGCAAGCCAATCCCAAAAAACCAAAGACTGAATGTTCTCTCTGTTAAGTGGATGCTGATCCATAATGGGGGCAGAGGAGGCATGGAAAGAATGAAGGAACTTTGGTCAAAGGGTAAGGAGGGAAGGGGAGGGGACATGGGGGCAAGAAATATGGTGGAATGAGATGGAAATCATTGCCCTAGGTCCATGCATAACCACACATATGGTGTGACTCTATATTGTGCATAACCAGAGAAATGCAAAGTTGTGCTCCATTTGTGTTCAATGAATCAAAATGCATTCTGCTGTCATGTATACCTAAGTAGAATAAATTTAAACATTTAAAAACAAACACACTAAAGCATAATCGTTATATAAAATTATATTTATATGAAAACCAAAACAAATGCTAATTTTCTGGTTTAAATTTTACTTTCATGAATATTCTATTCTTACCCTTACTTATCCTACGTTGTTTAAACTTTATGTTTTAATCTTATAATTTAAACATACAAAGGTAAAGAACAATAATGAATCCCTACTTACCACTACACAACCAAATCATGGTCAGTTTTAATTCTTCATATACTCTTAATTATTCCCTAATCCACCTCTAAATTATGAAACAAATTCCGAACATCCTTTTATTATGGATGTAACTTTTCAATTTAAGTAGTTTTGAAAGAAAACAAATGATAAAACTATCAGGTTGAACCATATGAAAATGTCAAAAATAGAAGAGCAATTTCATATGGTTTGACCTAACAGAGTTATAAAAACAAAAAGGGAATGTCAATTATTACAGTACACAATGAATTTCCCATTGGAGCTGGGAAAAAATAAAGCCAAGTTTATTAATATCTAGCCAGTGATTTTGTTTTTAAGACTATAAAACCCAGAGGTTAAGAAGTCCATAATTAGGGCTGGGGTTATGGATCAGTGGTAGAGCACTTGCCTAGCATGTGATTCACTGGGTTTGATTCCCAGCACCACATGTAAAGAAATAAATTAAATAAAGGTCCTTCAACAACTAATAAAAATATATATTTTTTAAAAAGTCCATAATTAAGTCAGGTGCGGTGGCGCACGCCTGCAATCCCAACACTTTAGGAGGCTGAGACAGGGCAATCGCAAGTTCAAAGACAGCCTCAGCAATGGCGAGGTGCTAAGAAAATTCAGTGAGATCCTGTCGCTACATAAAACACAAAATAGGGCTGGGGATGTGGCTCAGTGGTCAAGTTCCCCCGAGTTCAATAACCAGTATCCAAAACAAATAAACAAACAAAAAAAGTCCATAATTTAACAATGAAATTAAAAATACATAGAACAAACATTTTTCTTTGAATTGCTAATTGAATAGAAATACAATGAACAGTCTTTTATTACCTTCTTTTAAAACTCTTAATTAACCAAAGGGTTTTATAACAGAAGTACTATTTATATTTACTCTAATGAAACCAGGGGGAGGGCATCTTATTTTACATATTAAAAAAATCTTGGCTCATATAATCAAAATACTCTTATACAAATATACCTATTTGCTATAAATAAAAGTCATCACCTCTTCTTCTGGTTCATTTACTTCACTTTCATTGCCAGATTGTTCTTCTGTTTCAGCTCCTCCTTCTTCTTCTTCTTCATCTTCTTCAAGATTTTCCCCTTCCGTAATAGAATCTTTTGACTCTTTGTCATTTACAAGGCCTTGAAATGAGGAGAAAATGGAAAAACACAATTTAAAAAGGCTAGTTTTGTACATTGTATCACTTCATTTAAAAGTATTCAGTAAGATAATTCAAAACCATTTTCTCAGAACAATGGTAAAAGATCAGAATTGAAAACTACTGTGAGAAACATTTAAAAAAACTAAATGTTTTGACCTGTGTTTGAACAAAGGACCACTTTGTTATTTTAATAGTTAAGATAACATTTCTTAACCATTAGCAAAAAGGAAAATAACATGTATGTGTTTATGCTCTTTTTATCCTTTTCTTACAGTGTCTAACTTATAGATTGCCCTGTTAAATCTCAGTCTCACATGAAAAACACAGTCATATTTAGGTTGTCTCAGACTTAAATAAGATATAGCCACACTCTACCTAATGAATCTAAAACTCAGACATAAAATCATGTTACTTGAATGGAGAAATTACGTTTGATTCTCTGAATGTTGGCAAATGAAGACAGAGAACAAAGCAAAAAAGGCACAGTAGTTTGTCAACACATAGCTTAATATTTCTCTTAACATTTTTGAAAAGCTTAACATTTTTTCCCTCAGGGAACTTCCTGGCCTGAATGCACTTCCACCTCCTCATGTACACACGCGGCTCACTACATATTCACTTCTTCGTTGTCAGAATCAACCTATTCTCTCTACTTGGAAGACGCACATACTATGCCCTCCCCTGACTACTTCCCACTACTCCTTCCTAAGCCTGCTCCTACATTTGGCGCTTGCTGTCAGAGTGTACGGCCTTGAGATCTTGCTCACCCAACAGCCTTCTCAGTAGAGAAAACCCTTATTATGTGCTTTCAAATCCCATCCATTCTTCAGGTTCAGTGTTAAGTTGTACCTCCTGTATAAACTATCACTGGGTACTTCAATCTATTACTTTTTCTCCTGGTTGCTCCTAAGACACCTATTGAAAACACTTTCATTTGATAACACACTATGTTTCTCTTAATGATTTCATAAATGTTATATTAGATAAGACCCTTGAGGACAAAGAACTTGTTCTATATATTCTTTTTTTTTTTTTTGGTACTGGAGATTGAACTTAGGGGCACTCAACCACTAAGCCACATCCCCAGCCCTATTTTGTGTTTTATGTAGAGACAGAGTCTCACTGAGTTGCTTAGCACCTCACTGTTGCTGAGGCTGGCTTTGAACTCGCGATTCTCCTATCTCAGCCTCCCTAACTGCTGGGATTACAGGCTTGCGCCACCACGCCCAGCTTTGTTTTATATATTCTAAACTCAACTGGGCCATATGTAGATAAATACACAGTAGGTGTTCAGTAAATACTTGCTTATTCACACAATCTTAAAGGAATAGAGCAGGAAGAAACTTTAATGATCATGTGATTTAACTCTTCCCTTTTATGAAGACTGAAGGCCACAGTTTGGATAACCAAAAGTTAATCAATAAAAGTAAAAACTTACTCCAGTGTTTTACATCTAACAAATTGACAAAAATATGCAAGTACAGAGTGATTTAAAAAATTGAGAGAAGATAGATGAAGCTCAAATCTATTTCAAAAGGGCAAAAGTGTCTCAGATTGAGATTCCCTAATCTCAGAAAAGTGTCTCAGATTGAGATTCCCTAAATACTTTCTTACTCATCACTTACTAGTTTTCATAGACACAAAAAATAGATTCCATGAATTTATGTGTTTATTTGGACTTTATAAAGCAAAATATTGAACTGTCAGTTATCAAAGGCAAATGATGCAAGTAAACTTAAGCATTCTCAGTAAAAACATCAAAGTGGTAATAAATTCACACAGTGAGAAACATTATTACACTTTTGTTATATTTACTTAAAACATGCATCATGGGGAGAACTGGAATATATACGTAGTTTTGTTTTGACAGTCAGATTTCCAATTTGTAAGGAAAATATATGCTATTTCTCATACATTTTCATTTGCCCTGCAATTTAGTTTCAAAACAATTTATTAGTATCATAGTTCGCATTTGATAGCCTGTATCATAGTCAAGTTGCTAACCTCAAGGAAACTATCCATGTAAAATAAACAATGTGGATGAAAATGAACATATAAGACATGTGGATAATAAAATGCAAAATACAGACAGTAAAATCTAGAAAATTAAGATGCTAGAAGTGTATGTAGGAACCAAAATAAAAATGCATTTCTGCTTGAATGTAAACTGCTTCGTGTGTCAATTTTCCTACTCATAACAAAGACTGTGATCATTGTAATTCCTCCTCTTTCAGATTGTTTTAATTTATATTTCTCTGCTTTGTTGAATATTTTCCCCACATACTTAAAACATCAGAGAAAACATGGTCTTTTAATTCTGTCTTGAACAGTTAACCCAACTACTCTTATCATTCTGAGTATAAGAAGTACTCAATGAACCCCACCCCCTGCCCTCCATTTCATGATACCTTCGCTTATCTATCTGTTGGGGTGTTCTATTTTTTTTTTTTTTGTTTTGGTACTGGGGATTGAACTCAGGGGTATTCGACCACCGAGCCACATCCCCAGCCCTATTTTGTGTTTTATGTAGAGACAGGGTCTCACTGAGTTGCTTAGCGCCACGCCATTGCTGAGGCTGGCTTTGAACTTGTGATTCTCCTGTCTCAGCCTCCCTAAGTGCTGGGATTACAGGCTTGCGCCACCATGCCCGGCTATTGGGGTGTTCTATTTTATCGTCAGTTTACTTGTGCTCTTTATCGAAAAGTGATAAAATCTGTCATAAAAGTGATTTTTCTTTTAATTTTAGTAATTTCTGTCTGAAGTTTTTGAACACCCAAATACACATTTTTGTGTGCTTTCTTCTATTATTGTAAAATCTGGGAGCACCAGCACCTTTTCAAATATTTGATGAATAACTAGATCTAACCCCTAACCATCTGGCTCATCTGCTGTCATCCTATTTTTAAAAGTCCTAGGTTCAATCTTTACTGAATTGTGTTATATTTAATTAGGACTATGGGCTTGAACATCTGTCCTATTATTTCTTAACTTATAAAATTTTTTTTGCTTTAAAATGTAAGTTATTTTTATGGATTTTTTTCATTTTTACTTTCATTTCTATTCCTTATAGTTATATTACTAAATAGATCTTCCGTAACAGAACTAAATAATATTCCTATTGTCATTTTAGTTTTGTTCTTGAGTTTTTTTTTTTTTAAAAAGTTCTTAGCCAGTGTATTTTATCTATACTGAGGAAATCAGAGGTACTCTCAAAAACAACATAAAAATGTTATTTATAGTGATGCAAAAGTGGAAACAACCTAAGAATCAAACAATAGGATTAAATAATTATGGCACATTTAAAGAAAGAAATACAGCCTATGAGAAAACAAAGATTTAAAAGAATATTTAATGTCTGGAAAAAGTGTCCTAATATATTAAGTAGAACTAATCCTGTTATCAAACTGCAAACACACATGAAAATTTAAAAAGAACAGAAGAACACACATGAAAATATTAACACGTGATTAGCTTCCTATATGGAATATCGGTAATTTTTACTCTTTCTTGGTATTTTTCAAAATTACTGTCATGAACATTTATTATTTGTAATAATATTTAAAATGATTTTTAAAAAAATATAAAGGAATGCTGCCAGGCATGGTGGCATATGCCTATAATCCCAGCAGCTTGGGAGGCTAAGGCAGGAGAATCACAGGTTCAAAGCCAGCCTCAGCAACTTAGTGAGACCCTGTCTCAGAATTTAAAAAAAAAAAAAGGGCTGGGGATGTGGCTTAGTGGTTAAGTGCCCCTGGGTTCAACCCCTAGTACCAAAAATAAAATAAAAGTCAGGCATGGTTGTGCACACTTGTAATCACAGTGGGAGGCTGAGACAGGAGGATCATAAGTTCAAAGCCAGCCTCAGAAACTTGGCAAGACCCTGTCTCTAAATAAAATATGAAAAGGGTTGGGGATGTTCTCAGTGGTTAAGTGCCTCTGAGTTCAATCCCCAATAGCAAATAAAATAAAATAAAATAAAACAAAGGAATGCTTTTTGTGTTTTCCTATTAACTATACTGTTAGCACTGGATACTATAAAACGAGACGACAAATTTGCAAGTGCTACCAATGGCAAACACTACATTATCTTATAGGTTTTCAAGAGAAAACTAATTTAAAATAGATATTTTTGCACACATCTTCCTGATATTTAGACTCTAAAATCAGGAAGAAAATGGAGATGACTTGGAAGCATGTACGTTTAGTTTCACTCATAAATGATAACGTATTGTTCCCTCTCCAGACTCCTCCTAAGCCCAAATCTACAACAAATCATATTGTTCTCTTTACCATCATCCAACTGAATGTCACACTAATATTTATTCATGCCCCTATACAGAGAGTATCATTCATGAAAAGTTTTGGGCAATAAGGTTACAAATGAACAATTTTTTTTGGGGGGGACTAGGGATTAAACTCAGGGGCACTCGACCACTGAGCCACATCCCCAGCCCTGTTTTATGTTTTATGTAGAGACAGGTTCTCACTGAGTTGCTTAGCGCCTCGCTGTTGCTGAGGTTGGCTTTGAACTTGCAATTCTTCTGTCTCAGCCTTCCAAAGTGCTGTAATTATAGGCCTGTGCCACTGTGCCCAGCTACAACTGAACAATTTTAAAGCACACAGAGTACATGAATTAAATAAGTTTATCAACTTATCAGTAAATACTTTGCTTTAAATGATCCTTATTTAATTAGAAATATGAAAAGAAAAATAAGGAACTTGGGACAAGGTTCAAAAACCAAGAAGAGTTACCTATGCCTTTGTAGGTTTTGAAAAATACAGAAATCGAAGCTGGGCATGGTGGTGTATACCTGTAATCCCAGCTATATGGAATGTGGGGCAGGAGGATTGTCAGTTGTTGCAGTTTACAGAGATCCTATCTCAAAATAAAAAATTATTTAAAAGGCTGGGGATGTAGCTCAGTGGTAGAGTGCCCCTGGGTTCAATCCCTAGTTCTGCCAGGGAAAAAAAAAAAAAAAAAAACCATATTTTCCAAAAGAAAGTAATCCTATTAATATACTCAATATGATATTTTAAAAAAAGTCTGAAAGGGGAAAAATCACAAATGCTTTCACCATGAAAATCAGTTCTTTAGTCATACAATGTAGTCAATGTATACAGTTAATATAATTGGTTAAGGTAAAGATTCCCTAATGATAAGACACAAATGTACCAAGCGCTAATGGGGAGTAATGTAATAGCTTAATAGTCTGAAAATGTGTCACTTTGAAAGGCCCACAATAATGCATGCTAAGAGCTATTAGCAAGCAAACCAGATTGGTACAGCTATACCTTGTACCTGTTATTTCTGTTGACAAAATTAGTCAGTTCCTATAGTCCCCTAGGCAGAAATGTTCCAGGGCTAACTCTTCTCCCAGAACCATCTTAGAAGGATACTGAGAAGTATACAGATAATCCTTGGCACATTTTCTCTGGTCCTTAGAAACAGAGGCAAATCTACCAATAAATAAGTTCTGAAATTCTGTAGAGTTGTTCCAAATTTTTAACAGGTATTCCCTTCCGCAGTCTCTAGCCTGCACATTCTTAGAAATAATGCCTGCCAAAAATATACATTGTATATGTAAGAGATATTTTCATAAAAAGATTTCATTAGCAACCAGATTCTAAAATTAAGAGAGGCTGATAAAAATTTATTTTTCTATCACTATTACCTGCTTAAAGTACTACTTAACTGTTTTACTCCAGCTTGAGATTACTTAATGAAACCAAGGTTGCCACACAGGTTTTACCTAATGCTATTGTATAACTAACTCATGATGGAAAACAGAAAGTACACAAATGTAAAACACTGGTAACATTACAAAGCAAATTCTAGAAACAATCTGCCAAAAGCACCTTCATTTTCTCTCTGTAATTAGTTGCTTACCTAGTTTTATTAAGAATTCTCGTTCCAAGTCCTGTACCTGCCTTATGGATTCTTCCAGAGAATTACAGAGTTTGATCTTTGGTCTTAGCAGTTCTAGTGTATCACTGATCATGTAATCTATATCAATAGGAAATGGATGGTCTTTTGTCCAAACCTCCAAACTTTTCTTCCACCAAACATAACGCTGATAATAAATGAAAAAAAAATTAGCTATAACAAATAACAAAAATATTTTAAAATAATAAATTATATTTTGATGTTACCTAGTAATAATAACTAAGCTAAAAGGCTGTCTAAGAAGCCTACTATTTTTAGTAATGGTCAACAGCATGGTCTAATTATTTCTATTTATGTAGTTTTTGAGCCACTTAGTGACTTTATTTAAATATCTTTTTATTAGAACTGTCATAGGTTTTTACTTTTAAGACAAGGAAAATTATTTAATATTATGAAAACAAGATTCAAAGCCATAGTTCTGATAAGTTTTCATTCATCATTTTCTCTATACTAACTGCTTTGATTTTTAGAAAGGCCAATTAAAGTAGCTGTGGATAGGATTTTTGAATTATAAAAAATTCAGTAATCATCAACAAGCATTTACTGAACATCTACTGTGTATGTGGTACTGTGTATTTTCCCTCTTCTAGCTTGGTTTTCTTGTTCTATTTTGTTTTTGTTCTAATTCCTAGACTTAGATTAACAGAAAGCCCAATCTAAGAATTTACTAGTATATGAACAAGTATTCCTCTGGGTGCTTCATTTTTTTTTTTTCCAATTTGTTCTAGGTCCACTCAAAGTGGACCTAACCTGGAGCTTGTTAGAAATGGAGAATCTTAGGCCCCCAACCCTAAATAGACTGAATCAAAATCTGCATTATAACAATCTCCTTAGGTGATGTGCATGCACATTGAAGTTCAGAAGCATTGCACCAGGTGATCCTTCTAGCTGAACTTTACTCTCTTGTATTCTAGGCAGAATACAATGACCTCATCTCTCCAGCCGCACCCACCCTGACTCCCATTTCCTGCAGAGATACACTGTGTGATGATCATTGTGGAACAGATTTTTGCCTCTTTTTATTTCTAGATATTTCTAAATGCTTCTTTTCTCTCAGCACAGGGTGGTAGGATCCAAATGAGGATGAAAAAGATTTATGAGAAAGATTCTACTTTGGATGCTGATAGTGATAGCTGCTACTTTGTAGCAATACTCTAGTTTCTAATGAATAGTCCCCCAACTAAGATAGTCCTTACATACAGCAGGAAATCTGAGCCCCAACTCTGTAAACTCCTTTCCCCATTTTTTGCTCATCCATTCAGAAAATAAAGGAGTAGTAACAAGTTGTACTATATTGGAAAGATACAGTGGTAGGAGAAAAGTAACAAACTGCAATTTCCCAAGCATTTATCCTCAACTTAATACCAGCCTCTATGTGGATATATTTTTGATACCTCAAGTTACAATATTAAATCTATCATCTTTATCAATGGGTAAAATGAAATTACTAACAATTATTGATTATCTAAAATTGTATGATATTATTGGTATTTCATTCAGTGATATCTTAAGAACTTGATAGTGAGCTGTTCACCCTAGTCAGTATTTTATGGTAAACAGTGATTAGGATCCAATCAATCAACCCACAAGTTAACTTGTAAGTTAACTTACAAGTTTGTGGGGTACAAACTTTATAGAAGTTGTAGAACTGTCCCTGTATTTGCACTAAATTAAATGTATACTGAACTTATTATAAATCATTAAGTTTATATAATTAATGAAAATTAAGATATGGGAAACACAACCCAAGAATTTACTAATATATAAACAAAAATTTCTTTCTGTATTAAAAATAACATTTTTCCCAAAGTAAACCAGGTTTTATTTCTCAAAAAAAGAAAAAAGAATCTTTTAGAAACAATAATTTTGACATAAACCAGAACAGAAATAAGAACATTATAAACTGCATACAAATCCTGAGTAATTTATAATTAATAAATTAATGTTATTAGAGACCATAATCCATAAACTACTATACCAAGTTCATAAACTATATCAAAATAATTTCCAAAACTAATCAACCATTTTCAAACATAAAAGCTTTAAGCAATTAGAATGTTAATAGAATAATACAATATTAAACCTCTAAAAGCATCCTTATGTGAATCATAAAAATATGAACACATTTTATACAAATTCTATAGTATTCTTCAATGTTTCGGAACTCATGCAATATGCCAAAATGCATATTCTGCCTATGTACCTGAAAATATATAAGGAAGCAATCAAGTTTTCTTTTACTGGAACCTCTGTCAAAGTACTGGCCGCAGGTATCCAAAATAGTGCATACTAGTCTAATTCTGAAAAGATGTTCGGGAGGGTCCAGTGAACTTGGAGAACCATCAGGGTTAACACCAAATGAAGTAAAAGAATAAAGAGTTCTGAAAATAACTGCTGATTCCACCATTCGATAATTATAAAGTTCCCCTAAGAACTTGGCACTGCTGATACGTCTCTGGTTAAACTTAGGTTGATTAACCTAAAAAATAAAACAAAAAAAAACACAAATTTTTTCCATGTAGTAAAATATTTGAAAGGGGAAATTCTCCAATTTAACTATCAACTATTGAAAGAACACTGAACAATGAGACAACAATGGTTTCTTTACTCCTTTCTAATAACATGGTCCTTGTTGGAGTCCTTTTGCTGTCCCTAGGAAATGGCCACCTTTAAAATGTTTTAATAAGTTATTAAGCTATCACTAAGTAAATTGTTTTTAAAGCAGTTAAAGTGCAATTCTCCATATCAGCCCCTATCACCTATTTTCTTTGTAATTGGTGAAGTAAACAATATGCCTAAGTTTTATAGTAAGAGGAAAGTATTCACAGAAAATTTTTATGAAAGGATTATCAGCTTTTTCTAATTTTTAAGCTTACAGAATCCTGTAAGTCTCAAGAGTGACCCAAAAATAATAAACATCTAATACAATCTAAATAAGCTTAAAAAGAGTTTCAGAAAAAAAGTTAAAAAAAAAAAAAAACTACTCCAGTGCTAGCCTGAGATAACAGCAGAAAATCTAATACGCCAGGGTTTATTAACAATAAATCACGGGCTGGGGTTGTAGCTCAGTGGTAGAGTGCTTGCCTAGCATATGTGAGGCACTGGGTTCGATTCTCAGCACCACATACACATAAATAAATCAATATAAAAAGGTTCATCAATGACTAATAAAAATATTTTAAAAAAAACAATAAATCACATAAAGGTGCTCTGGATTAGACAGAAATGAGTGAAAGGAGGAGTATAGTGGTAGAAATGACAGTAGAATGAATCAGACAATATTACCCTATGTGCATATATGACTACACAACTTATATAACTCTACAACATGTGCAACCAGAAGAATGAGAAGTTATATTCTATTTATGTATGATGTATCAAAATGCATACTACTGTCATATATAATTAGAATGAATTAAAAATTAATGTAAAAAAGTAAAATATATTTACATATATGATATTAAATGTGAGAATATAAATGTATCTGCCAAAATATCTATACTTTTTATATAAATGCCCATAATTATATATGCAAGGGCTTTTGCGCTTTGTGATTAGTTTTAGGGGTAGGAGTACATGAGAGGCAAGTCTGGGGTTAGAGTTAGAGAATGAACATGTATATCAATACAAATGAATAAAAAATGAAAATAAAAATAAATAGATAGATAAATAAAAACAATAAATCACTAACTCCAAAGAGGTAGCAGTAAATGACTATTTCAATAACAGGATTCAAAGATTGTTTATATTCTCCACAAACCCCGATTTGGTGACTTTAAAGAAGTCCTTGTTACCTCCATTCCCAGTCGAATATCTTCTAAAACTCCATCCACAACATGGATCCCAACATCCTCTTGGTACAGCACTAGTCCTGCTAAGAGGTTGGCTACACAGTGAATACTATTATATTTCACATTCCAGATGTTTATCATACAACAAATAACATAGTCTTTCACTTCTTGGTCCTGCCAGGGCAACTTTCGCATCTGTCTCAAAACCTAAAGAGAATTTTTTTCAAATTAGATAAGAATATAATAATACAGGTACTTTATTATTACTGTACAGAGACACAGAACTCTGGAAATGGGAAATACTTTATAGAGTGCTTTTATCAGCCTTGTCACTTTAGAGATAGGAAAAATGAGATTTTCTAATTATGTGAAATTTTACTCTCATTTTATCTAAACCTTTCTACAATTCCTCCAAATTTCCTAGGGTTTCTAGTCCTTTTCTTTTCTTTTTTTGTGAAAGTGGGGATTTAATCCAAAGATGTTCTTCCACTGAGCTACACCTCCAGGTCTTTAATCAAATAGTATACAATCATAAACTTAAAAGTTACTGAAAGAAATAACCCAAGGTTTACCAAAAATAGTATGTTCCGTTCTGTGAATTATCTGATATAAATAATCTTGTTTCTTAAAAAAAAAATAGCAATTTCCGACAAATAAACTCAAGGTCCAACTAGTTAGAAGATCACATAAGATAGAGTCTACTATATCAAGAATGATGTTATATGTTATGGTTTGGATATAAGGTGCCCACCAAAGCTCTTGTGTTAATGTAGAAATATTGTGAGATGAAATGATTAGATTATGAGAACTGTGGCCTGAAATCAGTCCATGCCAGTATGAATGCACTAATTGGTGGTAATTGTAGGCAGGTGGGATGTGGCTGGAGGAATGAGTCACTAGAGGCATCCTCTGGAAGCGAGCATCTTCCTTATGGCCCCTTCCCCTTTCCTTTCTTTCTGTTTCCTGGTTGCCATGAGGTAAGCTGCTTTTCTCTGCCTTGTCCTTTAGCCATGAAGTTCTGCCTCATGGTGGGCCCAGAGGTATGGACTCAGCTCTCTATGGACTGAGACCTCTAAATAAACTTTTCCTCCTGTAAGTTCTGTTTATTAGCTATTTTGGTCACACAGACACAAAGCAGACTAACACACTGCACAACAACCTTAGTTTTCTCTTGTGTAAAATGAGAAATGATAAAATTACTTACACGTCAATTTACAGTAAGGATTAGACATCCTAAAACATGTGAAGTACATAGGAAAAGTGTTTGGCACATTTTAAAGGCCCATACATGTTAATTTTACTATTTCAAAACTTCTTAATTATGAGCTCTACCTCTATGCATATTCTTTCTTTTTGATACTATTGGTAGATTGCAAAAATATTCCTTTCATGTCTATACTCTCTATAATCACTAAACATGTTCTCATTATCATCTTCACTGGCAATGTCAAGATCCTCATATAAGTTAACTCAATACTCTTCAAACTTTTAGTCAATTCTTGAGCCATATCCCCATCTTTTTAATTTTGAGACTGGGTCTCACTAAGTTGCTTAGAGCCTCACTAAATTGCTGAGGCTGGCTTTGAATTTGAGATCATTCTGTTTCAGCCTTTCAAGCCACCGGGATTACGGTATGCACCACCACACATGACTTAGCCAATTCTACAATTGTTTTTAACTGTTGCATATGACTCTGGAAAATGGTTTCAATTTTCAAAGCTGCACTATCAATCTTTATCACTTTCTATGGTAAAAAGAAAAATGGTTCTGAACTGTATTTTGTCAACTGTATTGTGTCGCAGAGTTAACCAAGAAATGTTCAGTTCAACATCTTAAAAGTAAAGTTTCCACGAGGTAACTACATTAACTAAGCTAAAGGCCAGTAGTTCTTAACCTTTTGTGGAAATTATTCCTTATTGAGAATCTAAAGAAAGCTTATAAACCCTCTCTCCAGAAAAATACAGATATTCATTCAAAATTATGAAATTTCAGAGAGATCATAGGCTTCTTAAAGCCCACTGAAGGTTAAGAGCCCCTGAACTGATGCAAAATGTTAAGAGCAAATTCATTATAGACTACTAGAGTTAAAGGGCTAAGAACATGGCTCAGAGATAGAGCACTAGCATGTGCAAGGACCTAGATATGATGCCTGGCACTGCAAAAACAATCAAACAAAATAAACAGCTTCAAATGTATATATGGCATCAAAATTAAATTTAGAAGTTACTATTTTAATCAGAATAAAAACTTATTATACAATGAAAACAAAACATCACAAATATTATGTATTACCATATGAAACTCTTCTTATGATGACTTGTATAAAATCAATCATAATGGAACCTGGGATCTACCCTACCACTCCTGGAATTTATATTAGCTTAGCACTATCACAAATCACAAGTTGACTATTAATAGGGAGATGATTCAATTATGATTTACCTTCTTGAGGGGCCAGGGATGTAGGTTAGTGATAGAGCACTCTCCTAGCATATACGAGACCCTAGGTTAGATTCCCAGCACTGGGGGTAAAAATTACCTTCTCAGTAGTAACCTTAGAGAGATCCTTGTACAAAAGTTTCCGGACATACTCCTGGAGAGGAGGTCGTTTCTTTTTTACTGTCTTTTCAGCTGGAGGTGGATTACAGTAGTAATATGCATTCTCCACCATTGTGACATATCTTGCATCAAGATGCATTGCTTGTTTTTTTCTCATCATTTGCTCCTAAAATAAAATGTTCAAATTAATCAAAACACTTGCATTCTAAGAGTTCTTTATTTGTTCTATTCTTGGTGATGACATTTTAGGATAAAGAGTTAGAAAAGGGAAAATAAACAACAACCACTAGGATTTCTGTGAGTGTCTAAGCATACTGTTATACTACTAATCATTTTTAGAATGAATTAGTCTATGACCACTTGGCCTTAGGCTTTATCCAAGAAAACATTCAGAGAATGATGCTACAAATATAACTTTATAACTCTGCTATACTATATTAACTCTAAGGAAACCAAGGCTTGAATGTAAGTGAATAAAATTAAGTACTAAAAATATAAATAAAGGGGCAACTCTGGCTCTGACAGTTCCATACAAAACTGAAAATAAATCCCCTCTCAGAGCTTGTGCCATCCAATGTTATTACAGATAAATCTGACATATCTCTACAAACAAGAAAACAAAAAGTCCCCAGGATTTTACAATTTGTTTAGGGTTGCCAAGCATCAACTCAGAGGAGTGAATTAAAAACACACATCCATCTGTTCAATCATCATCATCTGCAGAGTTTCTAACTTCCACACTATTGAATTTTAAGTAAGTTTTTGGTTTGAGGAACTAATATGTGCATTATGGGATGTTTTACATCCACTCTGACCTCTCCTCACTAGACATTCAAGAGAACATTTTACTTGACACCGTGCTAAGCACTATGCTGGTTGCTGGAAACACAATAATGAACAAGACAGACATGATTCCTACCTTTGAGAAGTTTAACAGTCTAGTGGAAGAAGACAGAATAAACAAGACTACAAATAAATTGACTATTCACCTTTACAATAATAATTGTAATCAGTGTTATAAAGGAAAATAGCAAGGTACAAAGAGAAAAAAAGGAGAACTACTTTTAGTTAGGGGTGGGCTAGGGAAACTTTCTCTTGGAGTAAATAACACTTAAGGTAGGATTTGAAAGTTGTCAAAAGGCTCATAAACGACAGGAAGGAAGAGCATTCACAGCAGAAAACAGCAAGAAGAAAGTCCCCAAGAAGAAAAAGAGCAAGACAAGGCATAGGAATTAATACGAGGCCAGTGTGGTTCCAATGCGTAGCAGCATGACTGAAGAGGTAGGGATGGGATGGGCAATATAGGATGCCAGACACTATGGTTTCTGGGTTTGAAGCAGAAGATAAACCAGGTACTGACATGTACTTGTATTGACCAGGTACAAGTAGATGCTGTGGACTCGGATGCTTGAAAATTTCAAGTTTTGAAGAGAGCTCTGTATGCAAGCTCAAGGAAGGTAAGGGCTCTGTCGTTTTTACTGCTGTATACTAAGCATGTAAAATAGTGCCTGGTATGCATGCAATTAATATTTAACAATACATAAATAAATGAATAAATTTTTGAAAACACAACCTCTCTGTGTCCTGCTTTCCCATATATGTAAAACCATCATACACTGGGACAAAATTCTGCTATTTATTAAGTTCAACCGTGGGTATACCAAGTTTCATGACTGCTTCTCTTGACCCCTTAGTATACATTAATTGTAGCTAAGCTCCAATACTAACATCTCTATACCACAATTTGTGGGTATTATTATTATTATTATTATTATTTTTAATATTTATTTTTTAGTTGTAGGTGGACACAATAGCTTTATTTTATTTTTATGTGGTGCTGAGGATCGAACCCAGTGCCTCCCATGTGCTAGGTGAGCACGCTACCACTGTGCCATAACCCCAGCCCTGTGGGTATTATTAATGGAGAATCTTTCAATTTGTGTTTGGAAACAGAAAATAATTCTGTGCTTAACAGGGCTGTAGATAATAACCACACCCTGTATATTCTTTGGATAAAATATAATGTGCTATTTAACTTATTATTTATACATACATAATGTAGTTTTAAATCTAGATTAGTTTCAATCTGTTAAACTGATTTAAAACTATTTTTTCCAATACACACATACACACACTTCAGACTAATTTTACCATTAGCCACAAATAATTTTAAATGCAGAAGTTTATATATATGTGTGTTCTCAAATAAATACGAATATATGTTAGATTATCCTATAAGCCTTAACATGCTTCAAACCAAACACTCTCCATCTGTTCCCTCCCTTATGTTCTTTTATCTCTGTGACTGGTACCATCATTCTCTCAAATGCCTATGGCAGAATCATGGGTCTTACCATAGGGCACTTTCTTTTTCCTCACCCCAAGTTTTATCAATTCTACTTCTAAAAGCTTTTCAAATAGCTAATTATTATTCCCTATTCCCTATCCCTACAATGTTCCTCTCTTTACTATTTTCCACTTAAGTTTTTACAACAGCCTTTTGACTGTTCTCCCTACCTCAGGACTTGTTTAACTCACTTATCTCCTCCATGCTAATCTTACTAAAAAATATAAATCTGACCATAACTACTCTAATTACTTAAAATCCTTCAATAACTATTCAATGACATTAAGAAAAATACTGAATTAGAATAAATTAATTAATTTTAGAAAAGAAAAAAAAAGAAAAATACTCAACCTCCTTAGCATACCACTCAGGGCTCTTTATAATCTAGTTTTTGCCTACTTCTCCAGTCTTAACCTGCAACTACTTTATTCAAAAGGTTTCTCTGTCAAAACAAAAATCAAAACTAAGATTTCATCTCACTATAAAAAGTAATAAATGTTGGTGAGGATGTGGAGGAAAAGGTACACCCATACATGGCTGGTGGGACTACAAATTGGTGCAACTACTATGGAAAGCAGTATGGAGATTCCTCAGAAAATCTGGAATGGAATCATTATTTGACCTAGCTATTCCACTCCACGGTTTATACCCAAAGGACTTAAAATCAACATACTACAGTGACACAGCCACATCAATATTTATAGCAGCTGAAGTCATAATAGCTAAACTATGGAACTAACCTAGATGCCCTTCAATAGATGAATGGATAAAGAAAATTATGGCATTTGCAGGTAAATGGATGGAGTTGGAGAATATCATGCGCCAATCCCCCAAAACCAAAGGCTAAATGTTTTCTCTGATATGTGAATGTTAATTCATAATGGGGAAGGGAGAGGTCAGCCAGGGAAGAATATTTACTTTGGATTAGGCAAAGGGGAGTGAAGGGAGGAGAGCAGGTACAGGGGTAGAAACGATAGTAGAATGAATCCTATTAGCAATAGGAGAATAACAGCAATAAGAGAATAAGATTACGGCATTTGCAGGTAAATGGATGGAGTTGGAGATTATCATGCTAA